>JAVYIG010009245.1:0-80270 GCA_035222895.1 Strongylocentrotus droebachiensis | reverse complement strand
TCAACGTTTGTTGTAGCCCAACGTATAGGCAGCCCCATTTCTCTTTTAACATGTACAAAGTCAGATTAATCCATTCCCTTTTGATTAAAAAATTCTATCATGAAGATACCAATTAATTTGTATTTTTACTGTTTATGTGCTTATGTATTTATCTATTTAGTTTTTTGCTGCTGTTATTTGTTTTGTTCTCACCAAACAGGGCCTCATGGAAGACCACCAAATTGGTGATCATATGCACCCTGTATAAATAAATAAATAAATTAATTAACAGCTCTGCACTTGATCTCTGTCATGTAGATGCAAGTGCAAACATACTATAGTAACTATGTTTCTGAAGCTACAGTGCAACAGTGTGTGATCACAAGACTGTGTTACTCTAATATATTCAGTGCATTTACAAGGCTAAGGTCACACGCTACGGTTACGTACTCTAGGTGCAACTATATCCAGGGTATGAATTCCTAAGAGTTAAATTATGTCTTTATTTAGCCTCATCTATTCATGAATTCCAATTCTATTCATTTTTCAAGTTCACTTCGAGGACAGGCATTTTATTCTACAGGGAAGTTAGATTTTTGATGGTATACAGTCTTTTCTCGAGGCACAATATATTTTAGATGCTCTAAAAGTACCATAGTGCCAAGCGCTTCTACATAATTATACCACACTTTTGTAATTCACTGTTTTTTTCTTTCTCTTTTCTCTCTCATCACATCCTTGTTTCCCTTGCCTCTCTTTATCACTGTCACTCTTTCTTTTTAACTGTGACATTCATGAAAGTATACAGTTCTAAATGTTTTCGGTTATCTGTCTTTGTATTTTTAACATATATTTTTGGTATTTTTGCAAGTGGTCTTCAATGATTGTTTTTGCTTTACATGTATGGACAAGTTCTTTCTCCTTGTTGTATTTTCTCAAAGTAATTGTTGTATATGTACTTGTGTCTTTGTTAAATGTGCTTTGATAGTTTAAGAGCTGTTACATGTTGATTACTGGTTCACGGTTCAAGTCCTTGTTAAGTTCAAGTCATAACATGAGGACCCAATCGCTCGGATGATGAGCTGTGCTTTAATAATTAATGCAAAGTCAATGTGGATTTGCGTACTACCTTTCAGATGATGTCATCAAGTAGATAGTTAGTTTTTTGTCAACACTTCATATTTACAAAGCTTTAGATTTTGAGGTTTCCAGAGAGCTGTTATTCCTTTGACTGAAAATAACACACAAAAAAATAAATGATATTGTTGTAATCTATGGTTTAAAAGCTTTCTGTTGATATATAATTGATCTACTGATATTCAATCGTTCACGTTCAACAGGTTCTTAAAATAACAAACACAGAATACTATTTGTGAGAAGGCCGTAGCCACCACTGAATGTCCATTGTTGCATTTCCTCTGTAGATTGTGTCTGTCTGGAGCCAGAAAGTCCTTATCTCTGTGTTTATGTACATGTACATGATGTAATGCCCTTCTGGCTCTGAACACGCAACCAGTTATACACTGATCATGGTGTTTAATGAGCCTTGTGGTTGTGGTAATTTGTTCTCTTCTGTGAAACCATAAATTTAACCACACAAAAACCACAATACACTGAAAGCAAACAAAAGCACAATTGGGAATCATTACCTTTATTTGTTTAATCAAAAGGTGAAATTTCTGAACTTCTGCTCAATGTATAAGTTATTTACTTTGTCTACTGAACCTTTAGATTGGGTAGATCTATGCCCATTATGTATAAAAGGTAAAGACGTGAAATGTGATAAAATGCTATGGAAAAAAAAGGTGCTGCAATAGATAAAATAAAGTGTGGCAATACTCTCAAGTTCATATTCATGAATTTAAAGCATTGTCACTTTAAAAAGCTACCGGTTACTGAATTTTCAGTACCTCTGCTTAACATATATAATTTTGCATTTGATATGTCATCGACAAATTATAGATGCCAGACCTTTACCTTGTCTATCATTTATATACCTACATGAAAAGCCACTCTGTAATACGTTATACCAAAATTCTTCAAGATTTCCTATCTATTATCATTTTAGGTTCGATGTCAGGTGCGAGGACTGGGAGAAGAATGGCACCTTGCGGCTAACTGGGAACGAAAACCTGACCTTCAACTTAATATCAGACCACAGAAGAACTCCAACACAAGGGTAGGTCAAATAGATTTCAATAGGCCTGTCTTCATCAGCTCGAGATTGCCAAAAAGCCCGCTATTTCTGATTTGAGAAAATCGTGTCTTCATCAGCTCGAGACTCGACCTCGAAACTTGAAACTTGAGCTCGAGAAAGTAGCTCATTGTTTTAATATTTTGCTCAGCGTTCGTGCATAGTGCGAGTATTTGGGCTGGTGATGCCGTATCGGCCAAATAGCGGGATATTTTGCAACCTAGCCCAAGATATCTTGGAATGATTATCTTGACCAAATATCCCCATAATTGCAACTTCGGGCTGATGAACATGCAAATTAACTGAATAATTTGCCATCGGGATAGTTCAAATTGCGGGATATTTGGCAATCTCAAGCTGATGGGGACAGGCCTAGTAAGATTTCAATGAAATGAAGAATTATGTACTGCACCAAGGAAGAAATATTAAATACTATTAGCGTAATAAATGAATATTAAAAAATATATTTATCTTTAATTGGATGAACAATGAAATCTGTCTTAGCTACAGGAGACTAGAAGACTTTATATCAAAATTTTACAAATTAAATTTGTATAATTATTATTACCATAGCTATTATTTATTATTATTGTTATTATTATTGTTATAATAATTATCTTTACCATTGATGATATTGTTTTTTTCATTCTCTACCTTTCTAAACAGCAGAATGATGGAGTTGACCTTGTCGTTGTGGAGGAGATTCTCCGCAATGCCATTATGGCTGCCACGTTTAACTTGTCGCTGCCCATGAGGTCGCTCCCCAGAGAGATCATAACTGCCACCAATGCCATCCATACGAACACAGCCAGACAGCAGACGTATCCTTCCATGGTATGAGCTTGATTTGATACAAGAGAAACAATGGTTTCCTCTTTGTAAAAGGACTAAATTTCATTTCTTGTACCAGTGATTTTTTTATCTTTTGTTCCCTAAGTATACAAGATTTTGTTTTAAACCCTCATATTTCCATTCCCCCTCCCCCTTTTCTTTTGGTTAAATTTATTTTTGTATTTTTTGATAATTTTGTAAAAATAGTATTTCAAACTCCTTTGACAATATTGTTGTAAGGATTAAACAAAAAATAGTATAGGTCCAATAAAAGCTCCTTGTGGCAACCCATATCGATTATGAAGGCCTATAAGGTTTCAGATTCAGTGCTGTACATGAAGGCGCTATCTAGAGAGATCTTAATTGCCACCAATGTTATTCATATGAATACAGCCAGACCAACATATCCTTTCATTGACCTATGAATCTATTTGATTTATTTGAGTAAGTGTCGAGGATCCTGTGGCTTGATCAGCCGCCCCCAATTTTTTTTTCTTCATTTACCTTGGTATTAAGGAGATCTTTTAATATGTTCATTTTATGCTTCAAAAATACTATAGGTCCAACCAAGATCCTTGTGGCACTCCCCTAAGGCATGGGATTTGTTGCTGCTGTATTTTCATTTCTTGCTGCTTATTTTTTCTTTTTAATGGAATCGGTAGGTAAAAAAATTGCAAAAGTACAATGTAAGGCTTGTGCCATCCTTGTACATGCATTAATTACATGTATAAGGCTTGAGCGTTTTATTTCAACCACTCTTTAAATGATCAGCATCCAGTTTCGATATACAAACATAACATTTCACAGTTATTTTCTGAAATCAAAAGGACATCTAGACAGTTGTGTTGCCAGTAATCATTTGTAACATTATTTAATATTCATACTTCTATTTAATATATCTTCTGTTTCGTTTCACAGAGTAACAACACCAATCGAATGCCTCAGCATGTACACCATGCCCCCATCGTACCCTCCAGCACCAACCATGTGTCATCTAAACCGCCTACCATGGCAGAAACGCGCCTCTTAGTCAAAGGTAAACAGGGCTCGCTATCACAATTACATTATAGAGTAACATCCATGGTGCATTCACACTGTGATTTGAGCTATGACTCACACTCTCAAAGGTGAACAGGGCCTTGCTTTGCAGCAGTGATATACTGTAAGATTTATACTAGATAATCACCCTGCCATGAGCCTCTAATGCCTCAGTCACACCTTTGCGTATTTAGCTTGCATATTGCTGCGTATTTATGGCAAGCCGTTTTAACATTTATTCATATTTCTTGATAGAAAAATAGAATTCTTGATATCAAGAAATTCAATTCTCGATATCAAGAATTACCATTGCTTTACAGCAGAAAATCATTTCTTGATATCAAGAATTCATTTTCTGATATCAAGAAATAGGAATAAATGTTAAAATGGCTTGCCATAAATACGCAGCAATACGCAAGCTAAATACGCAAAGGTGTGACTGAGGCATTAGTCAAGTACATGTAGAATGGCTACATGTTCACAGGTATCTATGGCGGTGATGTCAAACTTACCTTGTATATTGCGTTCACACAATCATGTCACAATGTACCTCTTGAATGAAAGTAAACAGGGCTGTCCATGATAGCAGCGATACACTGTCAAAGTTAGACCTTATTCACGCTGCAGTTGCAGAAAAACATGTCAAAGGAACAGAGGCTGTCATTGGCAGGAGTGATATGGGCAGTAACATTAGGACTTTTAGATTTGCACGACGAGAACGTGGACTGCGACGTGTGACATTCTTTTAAGGCAATGTGACGTCGTTTTAAGGCACTGGCAGTGATGTCACATTGCCTTAAAAGGGTGTCACACGAGCAGTCCACGTTCTTGCCGTGCAAATCTAAAAGTCCCTAATTATTTCATATTCATGAGATCTGAGATTGTTTTCAAATGTGGCTCCTTTTGTGCCAGACTTCAGAGTGAGCTTCAGATTGAGACCACATGTACCTGTCACATATTATAAACCTTGGATATGAAAAGAAGGACTAGTGACCCTTCCCTCCATCCCCCAAAATATGATGATTTTTCGTTTTGGTGTGTTTCTGTTGAAACCCATGATCTTGAAGGATTATCCTGCTGTTGATGAGAACAATATATCTTAGTCCTTCAAAGTTAACCCTCCCTGTACCGTGCATGAGCTCAAAACCCATCCAAGAATTTCAGTGATGAGCTCTGTGACTTTGAACAAAATTTCTAATATGTTTTCTCTGATATTAGATACTACTTGTGCCTTTATGATTTCGGTCATTGGTGAATGCTCATTGAAGCAAATCATTATTCTTTTCAGTGATACCCGATACAATCCCTTGCATTGAAGTCCAAAATTGAAGGCCAATTAATTAGTAGCATTTCAAAAGCATCCATTCTTTGTTATTCAGCTGTGAACGTGTGGGAACTATTAATTTGTTTTCTTCTCTCAAGTATGCCTGTATTTCATCAGTTAGAAGCTACATGTATAGTCCCGTCTATTAACTTTCAAAGCATCCAACATGTACATGTTTGTGTATCTGTATGTGTACCATATGCTCATACGGGCGATTTCGTGCAATGTATTTGGTACAACATTTATCCATTTATTGAAACTAAAAGTGCAAACCTCTTGATATGAGCATTGACTAATACAGTTGAACCTGCTTTAGTGACCACCTGTCTATAAAGACCACATTTGTGGGCTTCCCTTGAAAATGGGTTTCTCATTGAAACATGTACTCAAGGGACCTGCCTACAAGGCCACCTGTCTACAAAGACCACTTTTTGTGTTTCACTTGGACAGGCTTGTCTGTAGTAATTTCTTGTATCACTAACATAATTTAATTGTCATATCAAGCTATTTTTATTTTTTAAAGATTGAATAAATGGACAAAATACAAATGCAGTATGGAACACATTACAATGAATTATAATTATAAATTGTAGTTAATTTGCATAATCTGTTTCATGTTACTTAAAGCCCCCTCTAACATGTGCCTTGTGGTCAAAGGTGAGTCCATTAATCAATTAATTGATCTTATTATTTATTCATTCACTTATTTCTTTATTTGTTTGTTTTTCTTTTTGTTTCTTTCATTTACTTGATTATTGATTATTTAATTAATTTCATAATCTATTTATTTATTTTTAAATTTATTAATTCATAAATTAAATTTATTTATATATTTGTTTGTTTCTTTATTTATTTACTTATTTTCTTATGATTCTAATTTTTTTGCAATATCCTTTTGATCTGATTGCCCTCTTATTTCACTTTCTGTATTCTTCACCTCAGTTTTGTATGCTCACCTGCAGTAGGAGATCACATGAGAGTAGCACACCGATTAATATTTATTCCTTTTCATCTTCAGATAACAAAATTGTATAATCTTCAAAATATAAACATATATAATAAGATATCTGAAGTTGTAGGATCATGAAATTGTATAATCTTCAAAATATAAACATATATAAATAAGATATCTGAAGTTGTAGGATCATGAAAACACATAAGTGGCTCGTTAAAAATGATCCTCACAAATTAGGAAAAATAAACCAAAGCGGACATATGGATGCCCCCCCCCCCCTTAATATGCCCCCCCTCCACTAAATTCATGAGTAGATTTAAAAAGGGGAAAAGAGTGTAAAAGTAGGAAGCGAAATTTGAAAATATTAAATGGAAATGATAGGACTCACTCCCAATCCCTTCACCCACTCTGTGACCATTGCTCTTGAATTCCTTCCACCTAATATTTCCAATGCCCCGGCCTCTACTTCCCCTCCCCTCCCCTCCCCTCCCCCCTCCTCTCCCCTTCGCTCCCCTCCCCTCCCCTCCTCTCCCCTCCCCTCCCCTCCCCTCCCCTCCTCTCCCCTCCCCTCCCCTCCCCTCCTCTCCCCTCCCCTCCCCTCCTCTCCCCTCCCCTCCTCTCCCCTCCCCTCTACCTCCGCCCCCTCTACCTCCGCCCCCTCTACCTCCCGTCCCCTCATGACAAGCAATACTACTGAGTAAAAGTTTCACTATGGATAATTTCTGATGCTCCATGCTAGGTGGAGTTCTTTGTAGTTTTGCCCCATCAATCCCTCAATCAATTTCCTATGGGGACTGAATGGTTTCATTTAGAAATGAGAGAATTCAGTTATAGATTGCGAAACTGTTGATTTGCTCATCACAAAATCACAAAAATACATGTCTAAAAGTCTAAATGGCTGTAAGACATTAAAGCCCCTCTAAAGTGTTGGGAGCCTCAAATTCACCAAAAATTTGGAGAATTTTGCCAATTTTGGGGGCTCCCAACACTTTAGAGGGGCTTTAATGTACACTATTCACCTAGAAGAACACCCCACTATACCATGTAAAGCACAATCCAAACATTGCATGGACACTGTTTACACTAGGTAATGTAAATGTTAGGTGTTAGAGAGTAGAGGCAAAGCTAGAGAAGGTGCACCAACATTCTGGTGTTTTTTTTTCTTCCTATTCTGTCGAACACATCACTAGAGCTGCATTTATACATGTAGCGCTTCTCTGTAGTACTATCATTATATTTCTCTAGCTGTTTAGATCTTATTGCATTGAAACAAAAATTGTAGTTTTATACCTTTCCACGATGAACAAAACATTCATTTTTCGCAAGCTAGGAGGAAGCAAATTCAGTGATATACTTGTAGGTACCGGTACTTATATTGCAGACAAGCTTAGCCCAACATTATAAATTACTTGCCGTAGAAAATGAAATTTGTTTTATACATATTAGGATGAAAATACACTGTTAGGTGCAAGCAAGACACAAGCAAACCCAGTAATTGTATGCACTAGTGAGATGCTGATGGTTTTAGTGTGTCTATCGCTAATATTGCCATGGGGGAATTCAACAACATGCATATATTGTCATCTGTAAGCCTCTGTGACGAAAAGTAAACTGAATAATACTATCCATATTGGCAGTATTCTCGCGAGGCTGACTTTTAGATTTTATCATGTATTGAAGTGGTTTTGTACAGTACAGGCGAGCTGAATCTTTTTCATATCCATATTCAGCTAGCAGCATAGCCAGCCTAGCTCTTCTTTCATGATACTGTGCTCCTATTCTGCTCTTTTTTACTCAGCTGATTACCTCTTTTGTGCAATGTTGCATATATCGCATTTCATTTTTTTGTAATTCTTGTAGTAGTTACAATATATTTAGAGAACATTGAGTTACATTAAAGTTTTTAATGCGCGGTACATACTACATGTATGATGAAGCTTGTACATGTAAGTGCCAAAGGGGATTTAAACCTCACAAATTCAATGAAGATTTAGCGTTGAGTCGAAGTGTGTTGGAAATTGAAGATGTAGCAATTGTCACCAAAGCATACAGTTATTACCTGTCTTAGTGGCGACCTGTCTGTAGCGGCCATGTATATTGTCTTTCCTCAAGAGAAAAATATGTGTTGTAGAACCTGTCTAGAAAGGCTACGTGTCTACAGTGGTCAATCTTCCTCTTTCCCTTTGGTGCCCTTTATAGACAGGTTCCACTGTATGTTGTAGAACCATTAGAAACACCAAAGATATGGATGTATATTATTCTGTACGAACAGTGATCACATCC
The DNA here is from genome assembly GCA_035222895.1 of Strongylocentrotus droebachiensis. Lineage (NCBI taxonomy): Eukaryota > Metazoa > Echinodermata > Echinoidea > Camarodonta > Strongylocentrotidae > Strongylocentrotus > Strongylocentrotus droebachiensis. The sequence goes on along the minus strand of JAVYIG010009245.1, from coordinate 71,666 downwards.
GACTGTACATATGGATCGCTGTGTGTGTAATTGAGTATTTACAGACGTGTATCAATCAGATATGATTATTTACGTCTGGGGACCGACCTTTAACGTCACCTACCGAAAGACATGACTCAGTTTGGAACCTCCGTCCTCAGTTGAATCAGTTTGTAACTTCCATTATTACCTGGATTACAGGCGCACGTCACAACGCCCCGTTACTCATTCTCTGTTTTCTATTTTATTTTTATGTCTGTTTTTTAGTGATCAAAGCCAACGGTCTTTTGGTTAGGAGCGGAGGAAGCAGCAGCGACCCATACTGCATCGCCATGCTTGATCACCCACCACAGAGATACAAGACCAACACCATCGTCAACACCACCAATCCATTCTGGGATGAACACTTCTTGTTGTAAGTTACTATCAACATGATGATGATGATGATGATGATGATGATGATGATGATGATGGGGATAGTTTTGATGTCAGTTGTGGCAATGATTATGATGATAGTAAGATGTTATTACTTTTCATTCTTGTGTTGGTGATGATGATGGTGGTGGAGGTGGTATACTGTAGGTGGTTTAATAGCAGTGATGATGATGATGATCAACCATCGCAGAGATACAAGACCAACACCATCGTCAACACTCAACACCACCAATCCATTCTGGGACGAACACTTCTTGTTGTAAGTTACTATGGTGATGATGATGATGATGATGATGGGGATAGTTTTGATGTCAGTTGTGGTAATGATGGCAATGATTATGATGATAGTAGGATGTTAATGCTTGCCATTCTTTTGTTTGTGATGATGATGGTGGTGATGATGATGGTGGTAATGGTTTAATATCATTGATGATGATCATCATCATCATCCACATCAAAGATACAAGACCAACACCATCGTCAACACCACCAATCCATTCTGGGATGAACACTTCTTGTTGTAAGTTACTATCAACATGATGATGATGATGATGGTGGCGGTGGTGGTAATAGTGGTGATGTCAGTTGTGGTAATGATTATGATGATAGTAGGATGTTAGTACATGTCATTCCTTTGTTGGGGATGATGATGATGGTGGTGGTAGTGATGGTTTATTATCAGTGATGATGATCAACCACCTCGGAAATACAAGACCAACACCATCGTCAACACCACCAATCCATTCTGGGACGAACACTTCTTGTTTTAAGTTACTATCAACGTGATGATGATGATGTTGAGGATAGTGGTGATGGCAATGATTATGATGATAGTATGAATAATACTTGTCATTCTTTTGTTGATGATGATGATGGTGGTAGTAATATTAGTGATGATGATCATGGTGATGACGTTAGTGTTAATAATGGTGTTATTGATGGTAATAGCAATGCTTCTAGTAACTTTACATTACAATGTCTTTTCATCTTTCATTTTGCAGTCAACTAAATGGCAACTCAAGAGAACTACGCTTTGAAGTCTGGGACAAAGGAAGTAACGGTTAGATGTTCATTTAAGTTATTCTCCTTTAATTGACTCATTAATGAGCCATTAATAATCTCAAAATCATTAGGCTACTGCCATCTCACATAAAACTATGACTTTGAATGTCAAACAAGGAAAAGTTGAATACCGGTAGTCTAAATATGTAGGATGCTCAAGACTAAAAGAAGTGGAGGGAGGGAGTAGTCAGGAACTCCTGGTAAAAGGGAAAATGCTGACTTTAATAGAGGATGTTGATAATGATGATGACTTTTCTCGCATACATGTACATGTTTTTTGTGAGGTATCCATATTATAATACTTTCAGCAGTTATACATGTGAATAGCTTCAGAATATTTGCACAATTCATTGTCTGGGTTTCTCTGTATCTGTCTGTCAAGCTGAGTGTTGTTGTTGTTGTCGCTTTTTGTTGGGGGGGGGGGGGAGGGTCAACATGTACATGTACTCTCTGTTCTACCCAACTCTACAAGCACATACTCAAGTTTGACACATTCCCACCATTCCTAAAGCCTTTTGCAGAGCCTAGATCTTCCAGTTTCTGGCTATGTCAAACAGTTCTAGCACAGAACCAACCGAGTCTCATTTTACAGACACTGTTATGCACAACCGACAAGGATTTTTGTCTGCAAACTAGTCCTACCCCTCTCTGTCTTTTCTCTGGCTCTCTGTTTCCTCTTTTGCCTGTACATGTATGTACAACAACCGACAGAGGCTAGTTCTACCCCCCCTGTCTCTTCTCTGGCTCTCTGTTTCCTCTTATGCCTTTACATGTACGTCTGACCATTTCTCTCTCTTTTTATTTTTCTCGTTAGATTTGTTCTTTGGTGACGCTCAGGTGCCGGTTGATACTCTGGAGCACATGAGAGGTAGCAGACATATCTTGCCACTGAATGGAGTTACAGGGGATGGAGAGAGCGTCAAAGGGTCTCTCACTGTATGGGTAAGTGAACGCTATCTAGTGTTGTGTGTAAGTCTGTGGTTACAGAAAGAAAGATTATCAAGAGTCCTTTTCAGGACTTTCCAATCTTCCCTCTCTCTCACATGGTGCAACCGCAAGCCCACTGTATAAGTCTGTGGTTGTTGTACATGAATGAAAAACAATGTACATGTATAAACTTATCAGTTCTCAGGCAATATTAGCACTGAGTGGAGTTACGGGGGATGGAGAGAGTGTCAAAGGGTCTCTCACTGTATGGGTAAGTGTGTAAACTCTTGAATTGCCAGACAGGGACCCTATCTAGTGCTGTGTGTATTAAAGTCTGTGGTTGTTGTACATGTATGATAAACAATGTACATGTATATACCAGGTAGTTCTCAGCAAATGATACCACTGAGTTGAGGAACGGGGATGAAGAGAGTGTCAAAGGGTCTCTCACTGTATGGATAAGTGAGTTAGCTAAAATATGGACCCCTTCTAGTTATAAGTATAAGTCTATGGTTGTTGTACGTGAAAGATAGACAATGTGCATATATCTCAGCACGTCTTACCATTGAGCAGAGATACAGGGAATGGAGGGAAGTAAGTGGGTTAACTTTGGTCCCCATGGAAGACCAGCGGTATCATAACTATACTGCTGAATATGGGCTATCCAGCCATTTATTTTATCTTGTAATTCATTATTCTATTTGTTATTATTTTACTGAATGCATGATGTCTTTTTATACGGAAATAAAACAAACAAACAAACTACCACACTCCCTCTAGTGATGTGTGTATTGTCTGTGAGTAGGGGGCCATTTGCCCCCGCATCCACGGGGGGAAATTAGAAAAATAAAGAGCAAGACAAAGCAGAGCGGGAAGGCAAAACAAATAGAGGAAACAACCTCTTTTCACAACATCCCCTCCCTAGACAGCTATTAACAAAGTATTTTATTGATATGAATTAAAGATTCTAGGCTCATTCAGTGGTCTTGTTCCATCCAACTAATAGGTCTGATTGCCCCCCCCCCCCCCCCCCCCACCCCCTCCCCCCCCCCCCCCCCCCTCCTCCCCCATGAAACCAGTGCCCCTCAACGGCTGGACCCATGCTATACAACTAGCTCTGTCATAACCATTGATATTGTTGTTATTTGAGTCTGCTAAAACAGAACACGGAGATCAAGCACAAGAAAACCCGTCTCCCCTACCAAGAGAGTCGAGGCATTTAGCAGTATTGCCATGGTAACAATGTATTTTACTGTTCTCTCCTCAGTTCCTATTCATGGAGTCTGCGGAACAGAACACGGAGATCAAACCAAGACAACCCGTCTCCCCTACCAAGAGAGTTGAGACGTCGAGGAGCATCGCTCCTGATGGAACCGTTATTACCATGGTAACGACGACAACAGCCAAGCCCAAGGCTGGAGAAAGAAGAACAGGATCTAATGGTAAGAGGAGGATGGCCCTAGCATGTAAATACTACTTATTGACCCTGTTCTTACCAGGTTTTAATTACACTGTAAAGTGAAACCTGTATATAAAGCCAAAAAAGTGGTCTTTATAGGCAGTTGGTCTTAACGTATACCGTAAATAACGTTGTATAAACCGCCCTCGTGTATTAACCGCACCCCTCTTTTTCGCCCTTAAAAAAAAAAAAAAAAAAGTAGGGACCTAGGATAGAACCTTGTGGTACACCATGTAATAGAAGAAAAATTGTAGGAATTATTATTATAAACTACATATTGAGATCTATCAGAAAGATTACTTTCAAACCAAGATGACAGACAAATTTGAGTGTTGTTCTAGTTTCCGAGTGGTGAGTCAACACACCGATTACCGAGCTGGGAGACATTGCCAGGCATAGCGCCAGGTGGAGGGGCATAAATTGAAACTTTAAGGGTGTACCGCACCCCCGACTTTGAAATTTTTTCGGCGGCAAAAAAGTGCGGTTTATACACCGTTATATACGGTAGGTTCCTTCAGTACATGTTTTAACAACAAACAATTTACATGGAACGAAAAATGTGGTTTTACTGCATATGTTTTTCTGTCATTACCAGACCTCAGGTTTCCTTATCAAGATTTCAAAAATTAAATTATCTTGTCAAATTGTTTCTCTTCTTATCGTAAGTCATTAACATTCATCACCTGTGGAGTCTACTGTTTATAATCACAGATGAGGGTAATGGCTCAAGCAGCATCACCTCTTATCCCCTCCCCCAGAAAAAATGGGGGCATGGCAGATCTTCCTCAACATTTTTACAGTACTGCCCTCCCCCATTATATTTTTAATTCAAATCTTTATTCAACCAATGTTAAACGATGTACAATGACAATATTTAATATAATGATTAATAGGACCCCTAAGAAGCAGAAGCCTGCTTGTAATCGGGGCCCTGTAACAAACAATAACAAGATAATGAACATAAATAAATAATAGAAAAATAAAAGACTTACATAATACAAGCACGCACATACACACCAACAGACACACACACACATTCATAAAGAAGGTTTCGCAGAAAGAATAGAAAGAAGTGAAAAATAGGAAAGACAAAATAGAAGTAGAAGAAAGGCGTGAAAGAGAAGTACCTACTCGACCATGGATATCATTCTTTAAGAAATAAATATGTAAATGTAGTTAATAATTAGGTTAATAATACCTATCTCTCATGAATATCTCTTGTAGAAGCACCAATGAGGGTAGTAACAACGGCAGCATCCCTTCCTACCCCCCAGAGACCAGGGATGTATCCCAATGGAGAGGGCGGGGTAGACCGGTCTCATCATTCTACCGGTACTCAGTCCTCCTTAGAGGCACCAAGGCAGAGGACTTCATCAGGTAAGGAATCATCAACCTTAGGTCAGTTGATATTGCAATGCAGCTAAGGATTCTTTCCTGGACATATCAAAACGTACATGTATCGGCCCAAAACTAGCTACATTTAGCATATGGGCAGGTTGTTGAATTGACACTCATCCTGAAAATTTATTGATTTGTTACTTTCACAAAACATAGTAGTTTTGCCACTAAAAAGGACAGTTTAAATATATTTATCATTTGATGTTCTTTGCATTAAAATAATCCAGTATTCTTTTCTTATTAACCTTTACCAAATTGGAAGTTCTTTTAATGTCATCAATTAATTTAATCTGCTTCCGACTGATTTAAACACATACCTCTTCTTGGCTTTCATAAATGCTTAAATGTCTATTAAATTGAAATTCATAAGCTTTGCATCATCTCCTAAATTCTCATTTAATCATTACCATAAACGTTTTCATTTGCATCATGGATTTTGGTTTAACAGCAACTCAGACCCCAGGTCCAAGCATTATAATCAGAGGTTTGTTTGGCTGTCCAGCACACTCAAGTTATTCATTGTCTACATATACAGTAGGCTTGCGGGTGCACCATGTGAGAGAGAGAGAGAGAGGATTGAGGAGTCCTGAAAAGGACTCTGACTCAGTAATCTTTCTAGGGGGTGTGTAGTCCTGAAAAGGACGGTTTGTTATCTTTCTTAGCTTATAGTTCTAAGGAGAACTATAGCGCTTGGAGAGGATGAGTGGCTCGACGTTTCGAACAGGTTGACTATCCGTCCTCAGGAGTGGAGAATAATAGCTGGCGTGCGTGAGCTTAAGTCATTGAGGTGCGGTGACTTAAACGTCGAGCCACTCATCCTCTCCAAGCGCTATAGTTCTCCTTAAAACTATAAGCTAACAAAAATAACAAACAGTCCTTTTCAGGACTATACACCCCCAATAAAGATTACAGAGTCAGACTCCTTTTCAGGACTCCTCAATCCTCTCTTTCTCTCTCACATGGTGCACCCTCAAGCCTACTGTATATCTACATCACCATGCAAGCCGACACTTACAAGCAGCACATAAGTTATTCATTGTCGTAGTGCAGCACGGAGAGCTTTAAAGTGTACCAATTACCAAAACTTGTTCACAAAGACTATTAGGTTGACTTCAGTTGGACTTGAACTATGGCAGGCTATTCATGCCACTTGTTGCTCTCACCATTGGTCTCTCAAGGGACGTCACAAATCTACAGAATTCACATTTTTTATACTTAATTATTCAAGGTATTTTTTAGTATCTAAAGATCATAATTTTTAAGGTTTTTTCCCTCTCTAATTTTACATCTGGTTCAAGACTATTTAAGGGCATAAATCGCCTGCCATAGTTCAAGTCCAACTTAAGTTTATCTGAATAGTCTTTGTGAAAAAACCCATCGATGTATTCTTTATGCAAAGAGATATTGCAGTTTAGATACACTCTCAGTAAACATAAAAATGACTTGTTAAAAGTAGACAAGCTAACGCATACAGAATAGGGCCTGTACAGAATCCAAGTCAGACCTGGATCCCATGTGCAGGGTTTGATGTCATGCTTTATTTCCCTCATTCATCTTTACCATCAACCCCATAAAATGCCAGGCAAAGTCTTTGAGGTAAATTGTATACATTTCTTGCTATACACAAATCATTTTGTTTTCCTTGTTGGTGATTGGTACACTTTAAGGCTTGAACTCACGCAGGAGGTCTGAAATGAGCATTGACCAGGGTTCAAAGCTCTACTGTAAATACGCATGAAAATACGTTGCCATAGCTGACAACCATGCCTATTTTGGAGGATTTATTCCTATTTTTTTGGCCTTCAAGCTATTGAATTATTCCTCTCTTTTTCTAAAATATTCTGTGTGAAAGGAAACGAAATAGACTATATTCCTAATTCCTTATTTTTGTTGTGAAAGGTTGGCAGATATGCACTGTATGTGTACATGTATGTTGGTGCACTAAACATGCAAATACTGCACTCATGGAGAACTACACTCATGGAGGTCTAAACCACGAGTTACGATAACACCGCTTTCCTGAATGTTGGTCTGAGCGTTTGGTGCTAGAATTACACTCCTTTCACTTCTTCTGAGAATTCTTTTAGCAGCTTTTTGTATCTTAGCAAATATTGCTTTAACCTATTGACTACTGGAACTGGGTTGCTCCTGTATTAAAGTGACTCGATAACATTATCTCAGATTATGAAACAAAATCCTGGAATTAGCTCATGCTGCCATCATAATTATAAACCTTTAGGTCAGTCAGGAACCCCATGACTTTTACAAGCCAATCGCCTGTCTGATTATCAAGATATTTATGATTGGAAATCGAAATCAAATTTTCTGTTTTCCTAACGTTATTTTGATAAAACTACAGTCTATTGGGGAAAACAAGTATGGTAAAACCGGTCACTCAAAGATTTTTACTTTTTTGAAGCACTTTATGATCATTTTGAAGCACAATTTTTTTAGGGCTTCAATATTACACCATATCACAGACAGTGATAACAAGTAGGGCCATGCATCTCAGATTTAACATTGTTAAACGATGCATTTAAGCCTATGGGGATGAGAGAAGTCAGTAGTCAATGGGCTCAAAAGTGTTTGTGAAGTACGAAGGTACACCTGTTGTTGTTGACTTACATGTATGTGTTGTTGCTTGAATTACACCCATCTCTTTCAAAATCTTAATTATGCACATTTTAGTATCACACAAACTAAGTTTGTTTGGTTGTTTATTAAACACCAAACTACAATTACACCCATCTCTTTCTAAATCTTTATCATGCACATTTTAGTATCACACAAACTAAGTTTGTTTGGTTGTTTATTAAACACCAAACTACAATTACACCCATCTCTTTCTAAATCTTTATCATGCACATGTTTAGCATCACATGCACTTAGTTTGTTTGATTGTTAATGAAGCACCAAAGTACAATTCACCCATCTCTATCAAAATCTTTATCTGCACATTCTTAGTACCACGTGAACTAAGTTTGTTTGATTGTTAATTAAGCACCAAAGCACAATTACACACTTCTCTTTCTAAATCGTTATCATGCTCATTTTTAGCATCACATGAACCCAAATTGTGTGATCGTTTATTAAACACCAAACCATAATTACACCCATCTCATTCTAAATCTTTATCATGGACATTTTTAGCATCACATGAACTAAGTTTGTTTGATTGTTAATGAAGCACCAAACCAGAATTACTGGTACACCCATGTCTTTCAAATTCTTTATCGTTCACATGCATATATTTAGTATACATGACCCCACTCCTGACGACAGATAGTCAACTCGTTCGAAACGTCGAGCCCGTCCTACTACCCATCCTCTCTAACCGGCTCTATAGTTTTCCTTAGAACTATATGCTAAGAAAGATAACCAACAGCCTTTTTCAAGACTTCCAACAGTCCTTTTCAGGACTACACACACTCTTTTCTCCAGGTCTCCCCAATCCTCCCCCCTCTCTCACATGGTGCAACCGCAAGCCTACTGTATGACCTCAGACTGTTTATGAAGCACCAAACTCCCATTGCAACTTTGGACTGTGGTCATTTAAATTGTTGGTGCTAAGTTTACACTTATTCTCTTTGTCTAGAATTCTCTCTTAAGCTGTGCAAACACCTTCTTGTACTTGTACTTTCTTTGTTCTTTCAGTGTTGCATATGATAGTCCAACACTTTCTAGAACTTGATTAATAAAGAGTTAGAAATTGCTCTCTATCATTGGTTCTTAATTTGCACTTCTTTGTGACTTTGGCGAAGAGCTTAAATTTGTGCAAGTGATGTAGCATCTTGAGCATTTCTTCTGCTAGTAATGCACTTATTTTGTATCATTGTCATGATATTGATGTATAGATTTCTTCTTTGTACTGCAACAATCTTTTTTTCACACTTTCCTTTCATCATTCAAAATTGTTTTCATATCAGTATTATTATCATTATTATCAGTATTATTATTATTATTATCACACTTTCCTTTTTATCATTACAATTTTTTTATTTTTCTTCTTCTTCTTCTTCTTCTTCTTCTTCTTCTTATTATTATTACTACTCTTCTTCTTCCTTTGTCCTCTTCTTAATCTTATTCTCATAATTAGTAATTATGATCATTATTATTATCATTATTATTCATGCAATACTATACATGCAGCTTTGATATTAATAGGCTCAATAAAAAATAAAAAATCTAATATCAACCAATTAATTGATGAATGAAATACGTTAACAAATTTGCATGAAAACCAGATACATGTAAGACTTCCATGATCAAGTAGTCAAAAATAATCATCTGTGCCCCTCTTTAATGTGTCCTCTGACAAGGATACAATAATGATTCAGTGGAGAAAGTGCATACATTGTGTGCGGGTAGGCCTGAATTCGATGACCGGGGTAAGAATATGATTGCAGGGCCCTTAGGGTGAACATTATGAATACTGATGAGGCTACACTGGGTAAACAAGACATATTATTATTATTATTATAATTCAGCAATTAATCCTTTTCCTTCTAGAAACGAGGCATGACTTGAACGCACCTTCAACAGAAACAGGTTCTCGCTCCGTTTCCGACGCAGCAATCCGACATCTCCATGAATCTGCGGGGGATAATAGACAGAAAACACCTACTAAGAAGAGTACTCTCACCATTCATGGAGTCTCACAGGTATTTAGTTTCTTTCTTAATAATAATAATAATAATAATATTCTGTGTTTATATAGCGCTCGATACATCGATCCGACGATGTGCCTAAGCGCTTTACAGATATATTATTACCCCGGTCATCGGATTCAGGCTTACCCGCACACAATGTATGCACATTTTCCACTCCCTGGGGAGCATTCCAGCCAGTCGCCATTTTACAAACGCACACTTGCTCGTTCAACCACATGAACGTTCGCATCCTAACGGGTACCCATTTAACACCTGGGTGGAGAGTAGCAAGTGCAGGTAAATATCTTGCCAAAGGATATTAGTGCGGTGTCAGGATTCGAACCCTCGACCTTCGCATCTCCAGTCAAGCGCCTTAAACCACTCGACCACGACACTCCCACAATTATCTTTTGTTTATTGGTTTCTTAGTGGTTTATGCGACTATTAAGAAAGCATGGTTTGGAAAATCTTGCACTGACTGGAAGAATCGAGGGGAGGAGGTGTAGGGGTAGAAGGAGGATTCTGTGGATAAGTAGCTTAAGGAGTGGGATTTCTCAAAATGGAATTGATCTCGGGGAGAATAAATTACTTCATAGAATATGGGACAAAGAGTTGTGGCACTCCAGGGTCTCCAACAACTCAGCACATGGCACATAGAGAGGGACAGTGTGTATGCTTGTAAGTAAGCAACCAGGGGACCGACGGCTTCAAGTCCTCTCTGAGGGACTTGGTAACGAGGATTAATACCATAGCGCATTGTCTTGGTTTCCAACACCCCGGGGTCTCCGGATTAAGATACAACTTCTTTACCACTAACCCACTGAAAGGAAATATTTGTTTATAATAACTCAGTTTGGTTCTTTTTTCTTTATCTTACTGTGACTTTCTACGTCGAAGCCGTTTCATGTATACAGTTGCTTGTTTTTCTTTCTCATTTCTCTATGTATCTCATTCTAATTCTATCCCTCTGCGCCTCAGAATAGTTAACTAGATCGATGGCGCATAAATAATAAATGCTGTATTATTATTATTATTGTTTTTACTGAGTCAAGATAACTACACACCTTACTAACCCATTACTCCTCCGTGGGGGTGTTTCACAAAGACTAAGATCTGATCAACTTTAAGTTGGACTTAACTATGGCAGGCCATTCATCCCACTGTTTTCTCTCACCGTTTACTGGCATTGGTGTATCAAGGGACGTACAAATCATGGTCACAAATCTACATAATTAACATTTGTTTATAATTCATTATTGAAGGAAAAAATTATTATCTGAAGATCATAATTGTGAGTGCAACCAGTGGCATGTGTGGCCTGCCTTAGGCAAATCCGACTTAAAGTTGATTTTAGTCTTTGTGAAACACCCCCCCTGCTCAACTACTCCCGTAAAGAAACTACGAGGGGTCAGTTTCTCGAAACAGTTATATGTCTATACTCGTGGACATCACATTAAAATGCTTGTAAATACTATATCTCAAGTTTTTATGGGATGTCCATGATCTTAGACTACAGACAGTTTTGAGAAACTAGCCCCAGACAACTTCTCCTCACACAGCCAGTCCCGGTATTAAGATAACTACTCTTGATTGTCGAAGAATTAATATTATCTGGCAAACATTTCCAATGAAAAATAGTTATATTAACATTCCACAGTAATATCATACTAACAAATCTAATAATTCTTTACCATTTTGTTCATCTTTCCTTTGTTTTATAAAGACATTTTTATCAAGGACTATTTTGTTCAGCTTTTTTACCAAGATATAATTTGATCTTCTTAATGTTATTAAAAAGCAAGGATGGAACATGTTTTGCTGTAAAGAGATGAAAAAATTTATAAAATAAAAGGATGCAATCATTAGTATATTTTTCGTAATATCAATAAATGATATAAGGGACATCATCTGTCTTACTTCATGATTAAATTCTCTCTAACTGTAGGAGAAATCGCAACCAACATTTCTTGTTTCTGAGGTAAATGTATTAAGATATTTCTTAAAAACAAAGCCCCAAAAAGAGAAAATGTCTTGCTTATATTTATATAAAAATGACTCTTTGCTCATTGCTATTTAGTTATATGCATCAACATTTATTTTTCACTTTCTTCTTTCATTTTGAAAGTCACATTCTGGTAAACATGCATAAATTGCTCATGCATTTAAAACGCTGATATTTTGAATTCAAATGAAAATGTATCTGGCAATTTGAAGGTGCTTAATTAGTACATGCATATATCATTATACTCTATCTTCATTAATCAGGAGTGCTACATGAATTGAAATAAGAAATACCTACATCATTTCTGAATGATGCTCTATTGTCATGCCAGGGAATAATTTTCCTGGTATCGCATCGCAATTTGCTGTGTATTTTTTATATGACTGCTATATGACTGCTATGACTGCGATGACTGCTATACAAAATATCTTTTGTGTAGCAGTTTTCTTCCATAGAAATGTACAGAATTTCATTTGAAATATTTATCCATCGGATGAAATTGCTAATGAAAAAATTTGAGGAAAATTATTATTATTCCCTTCATGCTTTTTGTATGCAGTATATGAATATGATGATGATGGTGATGATGATGATGATGGTGATGGTGACGATGGTGATTGTGATGATGATGAAGATGATGATGATGGTAATGGTGATGAATATGATGGTGATGGTGATGATGATGAATATGGTGATGGTGATGATGATGATGGTAATGGTGATGAATATGATGGTGATGGTGATGATGATGATGATGATGATGATGATAGTGATGATTAATATGATGATGATGATGATGATAATAGTGATGGCGATGATGGTGATGATGATAATGATGATGGTGATGGTGATGATGGTGACGGTGATGATGATGGTGATGATGGTGGTGATGATGATGATGTTGATGGTGGTGATTGTGCTGATGGTGATGGTGATGGTGATTATGGTGATGATGATGATGATGGTGATGGTGACACTGACGGTCATGGTGGTGATGATGATGGTGGTGATGATGATAGTGTTGATGATGATGATGATGATGATGATGATTCACAACATTCATATGCACCATATTTTTGTTTAAAGATATCTCACATGGTATTCCTCACAGGCAAACATTACAAATTATATGTATATATACATGTACATCTGCAGTAAGTAATTAAAAAACACACTTTAAAGCAATATTTCATCGTACATTTACTTGTATTTCTTAGTCATTCCACATCTGTTTATGTACAGAATATCTACATGTAGTAAGTCCATGGGGTGTTAAGGTTTTAAGATTAATTCACTGTCAGTATGGATGCTAACGTCAAACTCTCATTCTTCACATGTTATCATCTACAAACACATCTCCCACTTTCAATTGTTAACATGTTAAAGGTAAGTGTTTGCAAAATGCCAACCAGATACATTCATATTGTCCCAGATATTATGAAATATCTGTAGCACATGATTCTGTTCATCTTGTCAATATGTTGCATGTATTATGGAATTAAATTGAAAGTTCTTCTTGAACAAGCAACCCCTTAGGCTACAGTATTGTCAGTTTGATAGCAAAAGCAAATTGATTTAGGAGATGTGGTCAGTTCTAAAGTTAAACACTGCCACAACCACTCTGCCTATTGCACCTGCTAGGGGGATAGCCTAATGAGACTGTTCATGTCTTCCTAGTTATAAGGCCTGTCCTTATCAGCTCGAGATTGCCAAATATCCCACTATTTGAACTATCCTGATCGCAAATTATCAAGTTAATTTGCGTCTTCGTCTTTGCGTCAGCCCGAAGTTGCAATTAGCGGGATATTTGGTCGAGATAATCATCCCAAGATATCTTGGGTTAGTTTGCAAAATAAGACTCTCACTATGCGTGATTGCTGAGCAAAATATATCGAGCTAATTTCTTGAGTTCGAGTTTCAAGTTTTGAGGTCAAGTCTCGAGCTGATGAAGGCGAGATTTGTAACTTCGGGATTATTTACGATATCAGAAATAGCGGGCTTTTTGGAAATCTGGAGCTGATGAAGACAGGCCTTACATGTATATACTCATCTCTGTTTTCTGAAGAGACTTTCAATCGTAATCACATTAGTTTGTAATTTTAAGGAAATGTCATCATATCAAGAGCCTTTTTTTTCTTCCTTCTTCAATTTAATTCATTTCAGTAATGGTCTTTATTAAGTACACTGCATGGAAGCCAAAGGCTGAATTGAGCATGTTTACATGTCTTGAATACATTTTTCACATGATCATAAAAAACATGAATTACATTGCAATTATTATTGCACCTAAAAAATGCTGTAGTTATAGCAATTTCAAACACATTTACATATATCATTGATGGCATTTAAGATGTATGTATATGCAAAATAAAACTCATTGAAAAGGTACAACTGATATAGACAAAAAATAGGAAGAAATGCTTGTTTTGCTACTGCCTTGAGTAGAGTAAATATTACATCTTATCTCATGCTCTTGTTATTTCCATTTCATGATATGAAGCTGTGGAGTTCTATAATTCTTCTATTTTTTAATTTTTATTTGTAGACACCAAATGTGGATCTCTCTACCCTTAGTGATGAGCCAGCAGATAGCAGTTTTAAGAGAGGTAAGAGTTACAGTTACATTACTTTACTACATGTAATATGTTTACGCTCCCTGATTCTTCTAAAGCAAAGGCATCCATTACAGAACCAAAAAAATACAAGAAAGTCTTGAATCTTCAGCAAGTTGCATGCTGTAAAAATGATTGAATTACAAAAAAAAAACACAAGAATTTCTGCACCTCGCACAATTTTTCCTGCAACCAAAATTGTTGTTGCCAACAATTTCAGCAAAAACTTCAGCTAGGAAATATTTCTGGTTATAGTAAATGTTAAAGCCTGTCTAAAGTGTTGGAAGCCCCAAATTCGCAAAAAAATTAGATAGCAAAATTTCACTTTAATTGTGTAATGATGTGAAAGAGGAAAGTCATTTAACACTTAATGCAGAGCTGCCAACTAGTACGGATTTCCCGTAATTGGTACGGAAATTAACGACCATTACGGCAGTACAGATTTTTTTTTTTTTTTTTTGCGCATAGGGATCTATCGTAGCAAGTGCTGTACAGTATGGTGGCCATCCAGCACTCGCTGCATGAGAAAGATGGAAAATTATCAAGTATTCTCTTAATAGAAGCCAATTTTTCATTGAAAACTTATGTGTTGTGATGAACTGAAAATCAATATTTAGCAACTTTGTGGGAGTAAAATCACAACAAAATTTCAGATAATCATGCGCGCATGCGTCCGCTTGCCATTCTTTTAAGATTCATGGCGCCGCATAGGAAATTACTGATTTATTCCCCAAATTACTGATTTTGAGCCTTATGGTTACTGATTTTCTGTTCTGGAGGTTGGCAGCTCTGTTAATGTTTGCTATCAAATTTTTGTTGGGCTCCAAACACTTTAGAGAGGTTTTAAAGTGAACAAGGACCAAGCAAAGAGCACATTCTCTCTCTCTAATCGCTGCATGTCCTTTTTGGCGAGTGTCCACGTCTCTGCCCCATACAACAGTACACTTATTATCTTTATACCTTATTCATTTTCGGTTGATAGATGCATCGCCCAACCGCAGCAAGCGTGGTTTCAAGTTGTTCAGACGTCGGAGTAAGAAGGAGAAAGCAAGTAGAAGCGTTAGCCTAGATGAATCAGACCTTGATCGGGCTCGTCAGCAGGCCGTACGAAACTCAGAGGGAACGTCCACCTTACCCCTACCAGACCATAGATCTAATACCCTGGAGGTGCCTACAGGAGAAACCCATGAACCCATCAGTGCTGGTACGCCCTTTGATTTTATTTATATATTTCTGTTTGATTTTCTTTTTCTTTTGCACTTTTACAAATATATAACAAACAAAACATTGCAAATTTTACTTATGACAAAAGAATAAGTGTAGAATAAAGTTAGGCTGGCTGTAAAAACATCAAACAGGAGGGTTGACAAAGTAAGCAAAGCTTGATAGCATGACTACCTGAATGGATACATAATAATACAAATATGGAGGAAAAAATATTGGCAAAAGTGCACCAATCATCTAAAAATTAATGTTTCTTAAGAATGTGTAAATTTAAAGATGAACTGAAGAGATGTAAGTTGTAAGAGGTCAAGGGTGAAAGAATACAGGCCAATGAAAATGTTTAAAATCTTAGAAACTATCTTATTACTATGATAACTCGCCAAAAATGGCACCAATGTTAACTAAACCAGGCTCAAGCATGTTCGTGCGTGAAAAGATTATATGAAAAGAGCTTGGGTTGGTGTGGTCAGATGTTAAAGCTCACATAATCATTCATCAATGAACATACAAACAGACGGAGGCATTCATCATGTTTTCATTGATAAATGTGGCATGAAATATCTTCCAAGGATCTAACGTTCAACTTTTTGAACAAAAATAAAGAACTTTGTAGTCCCAACATACTCTTCAAATGTCTCATTCTGAGGTGGAATTTACATTGAAAGGGCTAAGCCAGTGAGAAAAAGATAATTAAGTAATCAATGGTTTGAATTTGATTCTCATTATTTCTCAACACCTCCTCCGTGCAGAGTCGTCCCCGAGGAGAAGCAAGCGGAAACTGTTTGGTTTCTTGAAGCGTCAGAAGAGTAAAGAGAGACAGTACAGCTCACAGGGCAGTCTACAGGCCAAAGCAGCCAAGGGCAAGGCCCAGCCTGTAGTACCCAGACAAAACCTAACAGTACCTGCAGGACAGCCAAGATCAGCCAGCACAGGTGAGTTCTGATGTGCCCGCCCTCTATTTTGCTCATTCTCTGAAAGAAGCGCATATGATACCCCTCAATGTCAATTTACTACTTTTATCATTAGGGTCCTTTTTACATGTGGCATGTTTACAATTTTAATGAATGATGTAGCAATTTTTCCTCCAAGTGGATCTCTGTTGGATCATACAAGTTTGCAGTGAGCTTAGGACAAATGTTGAGTCACTCTGTATAGTGAAGAAGGTCTAAGTAGCTTTTAGTTGCCTTCTCGTTTTCACTCTGTTTGAATACTATGTTAGATCATAGGAAGAGGGTTTTACTCCTCATAGATCTGTGATGTATCCCTCCATTATAGATTTGTTGTAAACCTGGGCCCTGTCTTACAAAGAGTTGCGATTGATACAAATTAATCGCAAGTCGTCCAATCAATCGCAAGTTTGCAGTCTCCTGTCTCTTATGTACATCGTTGCGATTGATATCAATCGCTAATAAGTTGTGAGTAACATCAACTCTTTATAAGACGGGGCCCTGTACTTACACAAGAGAATGATATAATATGTTCATTGTGATTTGTTTGATTGAAATTATTACCATACGTGTGATTTTGCACCAATCCGCATGCTGTTGATGTACATGAAGTTATCCCCTCATTATTCTTACATGTTTTGTGATTTTTTTTATTCTCCTCCTTCCTCTTACCTCCTTCCTCCTTCTCAATCTTTCCATTTCTTTGTACCCATCATCTTCCCATGTTTATATTATCCATGTTCCATTCATTGATCATTCTAAAAATATGTCATACTAATTGTAAAAACAAACAAACCATGATTCGTATATATATGAAATCCATTCTATTAACTGTCATGTTGTTCCCTCCTGATCTAATTTGGTGATGATAATGACTAATAATTTCTTTGTTCATTTATGTTTAATTGTTTCATGTTTCATCCTAATATTCCTTGCCACTGTTCTTTCCTTCTTTTTTAATATATCTTGCATTGTTCATTTGTATCTTTCCTCTTTTCTGCAATTGATTTCCCCAAATTTCTACAATACACTATTTTGCAATTAAACATACATATACCTATAAAATCAATCATCAATACTGCATTTACATTTTATACTCTTTTGCTTATACTCGTTCTTACTAACTTTCATTCTGTGCAAATGATATTTGAATACTCACTCTCATTTTACTTTCGTCTTATCATGTGAACTACAAAATGCCTCCCCCAATGTATAATGTGATTAATACCATGCACACACACCCACACACACCCACACACACCAACAAATAAATGAATAAACAAAATCTTTAAAAAAAACTTTTGCATATATTCACATTAATGGAAATTTCACAAATCTCTAACATGTACTTTCAAATACATGTACAACCAATGCATTTTTGCCATCTGCATTTCATATTAAAGAGGACATAGAGGTGCACCGTCGCCCCCATGAAGATATAGAAACCAGACCACGCCCTTTGTCCATGTGACTACGCCACCCCTCCTTGAAACGCCTCCCACTCCCAATGTCTACCCCTTATAAGAAAATCACCTTCAACCTACGGATGAACCTCTCATGACCCTCCCTCTCCCTTCCCTCGCCTCCCTTAGAAGCCTTGTTCCTTTCCCACTTTATCCTTGATTAAAGCCCAAAGCTGGACTTTACATACTGTACTAAAAAGAAAAACAATATTGTTTTTGTAAAAGAAATTGAAATTTTTAAAATTTGTTTGATAGAACTGTTTTTAATATTACAGTATAAATTTGATAGATTTGTATTCATTTACGTGTTGTAGTGTTGGGGTAGTAAAGAGGTATGGAATGGGTGACATGGAAAAGTTAGATAAGATTACACTTTGTGTAAGGCATATTGTAGACATACATGTAATATGGTTTACATGATGAGGGATATTTCATAAAATGAAATGAAATTACTAATAGTTATGAACATTTTTACTTGTATATCATTGATACCATGATATAGTGTTCAGATTCATGTAACAATTAAAGTAAGGGCAGTGGGTGCATCATTCTTTGCTATTATATGTTTGTATTATGTTTGTGCTATTTATTCTCTTCAGGACAATCCTGAGAGTTAAGATATTTTATAATGATGGTACTTGGAAGAAGGAATGACATTGGTACAATGCTAGAAGGAAAGTGCCAATGAGAAAGTTTATTAGAATTACAATCTAAATTTCAGGGTATCCATGTAGAATTGAGCTGGCATTCATGTATGCACAACTGAAGGCCTAGAATTTTTTTTTCTTCATCTATACCATTTTTTCAGTTCAGACAGGGTCTTAAAGTGGTACATGTAAATCAATGGTTTTAAACCTGATTTTATGAGATTTAAACAATATATATATATTATACATTAGGCATAGTAAAGATGATTAGAAACCTACTAACAATCAGTATATGCTCCATGTCAAACGTTAATTTGAAAGTAAATAATGCACTCTAAGATTGATGTTAAACGCTATAGACAATTACCGATAGATTTTTACTTGTGCACTGAATCTGCTATTTCTTGAGGGATTTATAGATGTTGCTGGAAAAGCAATGTTGACTTTGCTTCATATTATTTGCTCTTTTAATACATGTAGGTAAATATTTGTTACCTTAATATATATGTAAATGTTAAGTATAGAGAAATTAACCATATTTATTACGTTTTGTTAGCGCAAGTTACATGAGCTGGTCTCGATATTGTTTGTCTTTGTTTTCTAGTTATTATCATAATTTTTTTGGGGGGTGGGGGATGTGTTTAGCTAGAACATAATACACAGAAAATAATCATAATAATAAAAATGATAGTGAGTTCTTGTATAGCGCACATGTCTGTCATACTTGACACTCCTGGCGCTCCACAACTATTACCCCAGCTTCAGCATGGCTGGCATAATGGCGCTCTAGCATTTCAAGGAATTAATTCTTGCCAGCTGCCCATTTACATCACATGGGTCGAGTGAGGCAAATGTAGATTAATGTCTTGGCAAATAATCATAATACTCAGATGATAATCAAGTGATAATCTGAATATTAGATATCACCAAAGAAGAAAACATGTAATGCAATGAAACCTACACATTTTAACCAAAAGGGACTAAATCTACTGATTAACTTTTGTTAGAGGGGAAATAATCTCTTGATTTATTTGCATAGTTACATGAAACAATGTTGTTGTAATCAAGGTATTTGGAAATGCACATTACATTTGTCATAATTAAATGCATTTTATACAATGTACTATAATTGAAATTAATGAAATTTAAAGCCTTGATTACAGCGTTATGTGGAATGATTGATAATACTTTCATATGATCTTTCAATAATGAATGCCAGAAAGTTTGTTTTCTGATTTTCTGATACATCTTTCAGAACTGTCTTTCATAATATGCCTAGTTCAGGCTTTGAGTCAGGGGCCTGTTTCATAAAACTTGTTATCTATAACAAATACTAAATTTCTACGACAAATTTGCTCTCAGCCAAACAGATGCCATGATTTTGGTAGCTTATAACAGTAGTTTGTAACTTGTTATTGATATCAAGCTTTATGAAACGGCCCAGGGCTGCATGAAAGCATTTAGTTAATGAAATGAAAAGCATCATATAAATGATGTGGCTCCTATAGAATATTGTATTCATTAAGCTAAATGTAGATTTAAGGGCGTGGCATTTTATTAATTTAAAGGCCATCCATACTAGTTTAGCCAGGAGGGATTAGACCCCCTACATGGTCACTGACAGGTGGATATCTCATCAACTCAGCTCTCAATTAACATAAGAAAAAGAGGATCACAGGGGACCAATGGTCACTGATTAGGCATTGTTTCTATATAGAGGGAGCAAGTAGCTACAAGTAGTACAGTGGGGCTTTAATATATTGGGAATATGAAGGGGGAAGTAGATCCACATGATGAATACTTTCAATGTACAAGCTTCAAAAATACATTTTGGTTCTTAAGAGCTATGAAAATAATAAAAGGCATCAGAATGTTTTCTTTCAAAGCTAATAATTTCTTTGTTGTGTATATTGCATTTGCTTTTGATAGATTAATTTATGTTTTATGGATGTTCTTTACTTAGACTTGTTTGTCATAGAAACATGCCCACAACTGACACATCAGCAACAACAAATATTAATCAATTTATTTTGTTTACATCCATATAATTCATATGTCATCTAGAATTTTAAGGCTATTCACCAATCACAACATCAAAAAATACAAAAAACACAAACAACCACCCCACCCCAATTTAAAGGGAGGCTTTACTACTGCAGCTAGAAGGGATTAGACCACCCAGAGAGCCATCGAGGTCACTGTGACAGGTGGCTATCTCATTAACTCAGCTCTCATTTAACATAAGAAAAAGAGGATCATGGGGGACCAACAGGCACCGATTTGGGAAGTTTTCTATATAGAGGGAGCAAATAGATACAAGTAGGACAGTGTGCCTTTAAGAAGCATCTCTCTAGATGTATTCATCACTAAATGGAAAATTTAAATAACATCTAAAACTCAAATACATAACCCATAACTTTCAATTCAAGTCATTCATTTATTTTCCATTAAAATTCAAATTAAAGAATACATAACAATTGAACAGCAAAATTAGAAGGACCCCAAGATAAGCAAAGCTTGTGAGAATGGGGTCCTATACATAAATAAACAAACAAGCAAATTATAATAACAAATATTGTAAAACCAATCAAAACTAACATACACCCACCTTCATTCATTCACATGCACACGGACACACCAACACACACCGCAGGCAGAACATTTACATTTTAGAGGACCATACATATCTAAGCACATGTATATGCCCTCTTCATTCAGTTTTCTTATCACTCTGTATCTCTACCCCAATATCAAAGTTGGTCAACTATTATTGTACCATCATTGACATTTCTCAGTTGTTGCTATGTTTGAAAATCCTTTCACATAAATAAAACCTTCTTAGATTCTTTACTTTCTACCCCAATCACACCGTTAAGACCTACACCAAACTGACAACGGCTAAAATAAAGGGAAATTTACCAAGGATGACTAATTTGTCAGTCGGTTTGCTGGTTTGAGTGGACTATTCTCTAGCTCTTGCTGGCTGCAAATCTATCCAAACTTTCCTTTCATACAGTATTATCTAAGTTAGTAACTATACTAACGCTGTTGACTAACTAAATCCCCCTTCCATCTTGTTTTCCCTTCCATGCTACTTCAAAGTCCTCACATCATCGATTTAAATCTAATTCATCAACCTAACCCCATCCCTGCCCCCTCCCCCCTCCCCTCCCCCTCCCCCCTCCCCCTCCCCCTCCCCCCTCCCCCCTCCCCCTCTCCCTCCCCCTCTCCCTCCGCCTCTCCCTTTCTCTCAAATGATACCACTGATCACTCTTTCCAGACTCTCCTTCAGATTCATTTTGAAGGTAGTTAAAAAGTGTCTTCTTTTTAACAAACTAAGCTTTAACATGTATGTCCTTCCCAAAGCCCTTCCAACACTCTTTCAACTTTTCAACATTCTAATAGCCTGGCGTACATGTGTAGCTAATGTTCTCTCTAAACCAGGCCTTCTCAACTGGCGGCGCGCGCGCCACTCGTGGCGCTTGCGGTCAGTCAGAGTGGCGCGCGGCTGTTCCCAAAAAAAAATAAAAAAATAAAAGATTAAAGAAAGAACAACATTAAACAATTATATTTTAAAATAAAAAACTCAGAAAAATCAAAAAGTCGCAGTCGAAGTTGAGCCCAAAATGTAAGCAAGCCATTTTGTTTGTTTGATTTTCACTTCATTTTGACTTTTTCCGTGTTTATTGCACCAAAATAACTACATATAAATTAACTTCCAGGGTAGATATTAGCCAGGAATTGTAATAATTATTTTACATCAATATGAAATTATGATTGATGTTTTATGGAACAAAAAGGTGTTAAAAATGCCACATCTGGGCCTCAAAAAGGCCCTAAAATCCACTAGCTTCCGGAGGCTTCGCCCCCTGGACCCCACCCGGTATCTGCTCGGTCGCTACGCTCCCTCGTAACACAGTCACCAAACAAACAGGTTGGCACTTCAACCTCAATTCATTTTTGTTTCGGCGCTTCTAATAAACTAGTTGAGAAGGCCTGCTCTAAACCCTAGCCATGCTACATGTATATCTCCCACTGCCCCCCCCCCCCCCCCTACCGCCATACACCCTTTCCTCTACCCATGCCTATCTTTTCCCCTACCAACACCCATACAGTGTACATACCCAAACCACCTGCCACCATATTGGTACACCCCTTTCTCTACCCATGCCTCCCTGCCCCACCTATAACCACCCACCTGCTTGTACCCTCTCGCCTACCCCACCAATATACGTACTCACCTACCCTATCCACCCCAACACCCACTCATTGAACCCCACCCACCTCAAAAGCTTCCCACACCAATTCATCCACCCCCATCCTCTCACCACCAACCGACCCCTCTAACCCCTCCCTTAAACCTCTCATATACCCAGAACCTACTCACCTACCCTATCCTTCCCCCACACCCACTCATTGACCTTCACCCACCTCAAAAGTTTCCCACACCCACTCATTGAACCCCACCCACCTCAAAAGCTTCCCACACCAATTCATCCACCCACATCCTCTCACCACCAACCGACCCCTCTAACCCCTCCCTAAACCCCCTCATATACCTAGAACCTACTCACTTACCCTATCCTTCCCCCACACCCACTCATTGACCCCACCCACCTCAACAGTTTCCCACACCCACCTACCTATTCACCCACCCCACCCTCTAACCACCAACCCACCCCTCTAACCCCTCCCTAAACCCCCTCATATACCTAAAACCTACTCACGTACCCTATCAATCCCCCACACCCACTCATTGACATTCACCCACCTCAAAAGCTTCCCACACCCACCCACCCATTTATCCACCCCACCCTCTAACCACCAACCCATCCCTCTAACCCCTCCCTAAACCCCTCATATACCTAGAACCTACTCACTTACCCTATCAATCCCCCACACCCACTCATTGACCTTCACCCACCTCAAAAGCTTCCCACACCCACCTACCCATTTATCCACCCCACCCTCTAACCACCAACCCATCCCTCTAACCCCTCCCTAAACCCCCTCATATACCTAGAACCTACTCACTTACCCTATCAATCCCCCACACCCACTCATTGACCCACCCACCTCAAAAGTTTCTCACACCCACCCACCCACCCATTCATCCACCCCACCCTCTAACTATCAGCCCACCCCTCTAACCCCTCTAACCCCTCCCTAAACCCCATCATATACCTAGAACCTACTCACCTACCCTATCCATTCCCCACACCAACTCATTGGCCTTCACCCACCTCAAAAGCTTCCCACACCCACTCATTCACCCCACTCTCTAACCACCAACCAACCCCCTCTAGCCCCTCCCTAAAACCTCTCAGAGGTCTGCTTCAGCTGTCTGTCCACACCTGTGAAAAGTGCGTTCACCTCTCCAGCAGTAGTCTCTCATCCAGCCCTAGCTCTGTCTCTGTTCTATGACTGTCTAGATTACGCCCTACTAGCCTTGTTGTTGCAACTCATGTTTTTTGTGTGGTGTTCCTTCCCTTCTCAAACCCTCCTGACTGTTTCCTGCATGAAGACTGTATCAACGATGGAAGAACACATTCAGGTAAACATGTTAACCAGTCTTGTCTTTGGAAGCCAGGTTAAATTGCCAGTTGAACTGAAATTTCTGATCAATTTTGGCACAGATGGGTGCCAATTTGCAATCTGCAAGCAGAATGATTATTGAAGATTACAGTATATTTATATATATATATACTTGATAGGTGTACAGGGACAAAGTTTCAGGGAGTTAAAAGGGGATTATTGTGTTTTGTAAAAATGGCCTCATTCGTGATGTTCCATACTAACGTTGCGATTTATATGGTGGTGGTTATTATAGTTTTAGTCTTAGACTAATCCTTGCTTTCTTTGGTCTTAAGCACAGATTGAAAGTGAAAGTGACCTTTGTTGTCATACTGCCCTCTATGTTATGTTTAGTACCTTAAAGGCAGTGTAGTCGGGTATTGTAATGGTCCTTGTGTTGATTTATTGAAAGTTTATGCAGATGTCTTATAGATGTAGTCAGAATGCATCGCTTTCCTTGTGTTGTATGCATGATTTCATATTTACATCGTACATTGGAACCTCAGCATAAAGAAAACCTCTGATGTACATTGTACAGTTAAACCTGGCTATAGCGACCGAACAAGGGAAACACTATGGCCCGAATTCACAAAGGAGGTTTGTCGACAAACAAACCTCCTTTTGTTTCGCCAAACCTCCTTTTGTTCTTTACAAACCAGGTTTGTAAAATACGTGTAAAAACGCATCATATGACGTACGAAAACCAAGGTTTGTCGACAAACCTCCTTTGTGAATTTGGGCCAAAAAGTGGTCTTTGTAGACAGGTTCCTTTAGTACATGTTTCAATGAGAAACCATTTTTTAAGGGAAACAAAAAATGTGGTCTTTGAGGACAGGTGGTCACTAAAGCAGGTTTGACTGTAACAAGGTTTCTGTTATAACAAGTTGTTTTTGCTGGTCCCAGCTCTTTATATTATTTTGTTTTTTTTACCTGATATAACAAGGTTATTTCCTTGGTCCCAAGGACCTCGTTATAACAAGTTTCTACTGTACATGACCTATAGAGTGTGTTGTCATTGTTTTTTTGTTTTATGGGAGAATTAAGTGTGTTGAACAGTATTATATTCAGTGATTGAAAGCTTTTTAATTGCTCTCACTTTCTGCTTGCCATATCATTCTTTCTTTCTTTCTAATTGCAAATTATATGGTTTCAGCAAAATAATTGGCAGGCAGGTATAGAGGTGATGATTTAGCACTAGAGTTATGTGACTATTTCCTCTTAAAAGGCATTTATAATTCTATTCGTTCCTGCATTCTTGGCAACGCATTTAGTAATGTTCGGTTATGATTAATTAAATGTGAAATATGGGGCAGTGTGACAAAAGTTACAAAGTATAAAAATATCTTCATTTTTATTTTTACATAAAGGTCAGCAACCTTTTTTAGATTTGATGGGAGGTTCAAAATAGAATGGACACATATCTTACTTTGAATAATATACCCCCTTGAGTTAACACTTAATATTTGAAGCTTTTGCCAGTTTGAAAGAGCAAAGAGTGAACAGTTGTAAAGTGTGAATGAGAGTACAAATGTAAAAGTACAAATGTGTTTTATAATATGGTGTTATTCAGTTACTAATATCAGAGAAATATGTATACAGGTATGGAAGGTCTAAGTGGGATATTTATGTATACATGTATTTTTACATTTCTACAATCCTTCACAAGTTCAAATGAAAATACTGCTTTCTAGTCTACGTACATATATGTCCTTTGCTCTGCTTCTTTGCTCATCATATTGGAAAAATCAAAATGTCATCGCAGGTTTAAAAGGTGTAAAATGTGGTTGTTTGTCTAGAAATCAAATTGGAAAGAGCATTTATGTCTTTTCTGAAATCTTTGTAAACAAATAGTGCCTGCTTTTTATACTTTGCAATTTAAGGTTTCTGTGGGCTTTGCCTTTTTATCTTCAACTTTTTTATCATTAGTCTGTTCAAAACAGTTCTATTTTATTTTTAAATGAAGGAATGCCCCTATCAGGTATTTGCAAGCCCTCAAAATGTATCTAGAGCAGGAAGACAAATTTATGAAAGTATGTGCAAAATATCAGATCAAAAGACTCTGGTTTACTGTCTATGAGTGAAAATTCAAACCCTCATTGTGTACACAACAAATGGGGTGAATAATGCTATTTGCAAAATTCATATATGAATAGAAAAAATACTGTAACATTGTTAATAATGAATATTTTTTGCTACCATGTTTTGGGGAAGGTTTTCAAATGATTTTTTTTTTTGTTCAACCAACGTTTTGGCCCTCGTACAAGTTTTGAGATTTTCTTCATGCAAATTGCTGTAATGCCCTTAACATTCAAATGCATACCCTTGCAATGTAAAATTGTATATTTCTTTGATATTTTAAAAGTTGATAACAAATTAACAACCTCTTCAGTCTTATTACTGAGATTTTCTCATGTTTTAAACAAATCTGTCTGTTTCTGGGGGATATTTGGATATATGTTTCTGAATGTTAATCTCTCTTTGAATAGTTGTAAAATAAACCTCCCCCTCCCCCATTTCTTTCTTTGTTACAATAATTGCAGTTATAATTATGTTATACATATTTCTAAAATTCTTCATTGAAAATATAACACATTATTCAAAAAGTCTTAAGAGATCTGATATCTTAATCATTTTACTGCTCAGCTATAGGCATTTATCTGGATGATATGATTTTTTTGGAGTTTAACAGTTTTTTATCATGACACCTCAGGAGTACCTTCTAAATATCAAAGGTATCTTTGCAAACTGTCATTGCACAAAAATATGCTTCTGGAACACAAAAAAGACATACTTGTTTGTGATATTTGTGAAATAAAGTTAATAATGGATGGAAATTGTTCATATCATGTAGCCTAATCAATCCTTCAACGTATTTTGCCAGATACATGCCCTAATCATTTGATTCTTTCACGATCCCAGAAAGTTATGATATGTTTACAGTTATGCATTTTTTTTCCTGGATACGTCCTTGTGTGGCACTGCATTTCAATAAGTTACTTAATAGAAAACTGTTATCTTTCCATTCTGTTTACAGGGGACATAGGAATTTATGGAGAGTTTGAGCTTCGTAGACCCTCTGTGGACGATACAGAGAGTAATGTCTCTGGCACTAGCAGCAGAGCCGACAGACAGCAGCCCATGTCCACAGTGTGACACACACACACAGACAGACATACTCATCTACAGAGTGAGGTGCGTGATACTGGATATAAACTAGGCCTAGAAAAAAGATGTTGTATTACCCTTTGCGACTGACCCAAAAATGTTGAAATCTAAGGTCGGCCTTTTATATTTTATTTTTTGTCACCGTTTTTTAGAGAAAAAATGTATTAGAGCATTCAAAACCAGAGGGAGAGGGGTGGAAAAAAAGTATTTCCGACCAACCGACCCATGTTTTGGCACCTAAAGCGCAATACAACATCTTTTTTTGTTAGACCCTATGCATTTTTTAAATATAAATGAACTGGTTTGTCCATGTATAAAGCCTAAAGGAATAAGGAAATTCAGTAGTCAACATGATAAAAAAAAAAAGATGTATTGCCCTTTGCGACCGACCCAAAAATCTTGAAATCTACAGTCAGCCTTAAAACATTTTTTTTTTTTTTTTTACGGTTTTTTAGGAAAAAAATGTATTAGAGCATTCAAAACCAAGAAATATCAGCCCAAAGAGGGAGTAAAAAAATTAAAAATAAAAAGTATTTCTGACCAACCGACCCATGTTTTGGCACCTAAAGGGCAATACAACATTTTTTCTTTTTTTGAGGCCCTATGCATTTTTTAAATATAAATGAACCAAGTTTTGCTTGTTAAAAGCCTAAAGAAATAAGAAAATTCAGTAGTTAACATGATACGTCATGCTGATTCTTACACCTTTCCACACACACTCATTTTTTTAAATATTTGTATTCCTCTTTCATCTCTGGTATTAAAGGGACTTGGTAATATTGTTCAGATGAGGTAAAAAATGGTGCTAAGGTTGTGACTTCAATACTAGATGTACAATTGAAGAGAATCTGAAAGTTTGAGTGAAAACAGACCATTATTAATGATCAAATTGGGAAAAACTGATCAAATTGATTCCTTAATTCTCCCAACTATATTATTACAATTAAATTACATTTTAGGTGAATGAAAATCGTCACAAAGCAAAGAATTTGCTCTATATACCATTCCAGACATTTTTGTGTTGAAAGATTTTTATAAGCCTGTTTTATATCTTATTTTCATGGAAAAACGGTGACACTTTCAAAGAAAACCATAAATAACTTTGTGGTTCGAGAATTTTTTCTGGATTTTTGCATGTTAGAGAGTTAGTACAGTAGAAGGAATATAATAAGTAACATTTCATACAAAAATTACACAGTTTTTTCATCAACCTTCATCGATGTTACCGAGTCACTTTAAAGCACACATTAGTTTATATTAAAGTATCATTCTGTTCAACAATTTTTTTTCCTGTATTTTCGTAGTCAAACACAGAAGTGATGACCTGAACAAATGCTTTGCAAGGTTACTTGGATTAGAGCAGGAGTCGTGTGCACCATTAAGAGTATGTGATCAGCACCATGTCTTAGACTAGAATGTTATAGGAGAGAGATAGGAGTATCAAGCAAGACTAACACCAAACTGAATTGATCGGACTGCCGTAGTAGAGACCAAGGAATGGTGTGTATATAGAAAGTCCAGAGTAGTAATTTTGATGTTTCAGCTCACATCGGAGTAGTGCTTATGTTTGTAGAAACAAAATTACCTTTATTTATTCATATTGCCAAATATCGTCAATTTTTGAAGTGGCAGGAAATGCGTAGATCGTAGGTTCAATCCCCAGCACGTCACTATTGTCCTTTAACTAGACATTAACCCTCATTTGCCACTCTCCACCCAGGTGTAGGAAATGGTTTCTGCCTTTCTGGTATGAAAACGTCAAATGCCTTGAAAAGAACTTGGGCACCATTTTGGGGTAGATACGAGCGCTGTTCAAGTATCCAATGTCATTATTATTTCATTATTTGCTCCTTCTACGCTTAACAAATGTTGAATGTTATGCCAGATTAGGTGTTTATGTTAATTATTTTGCAATAGATGTGAAACTGCTTGACATATCTTGGTGCTTCAAGGAGATATATGATCTTCTGAGAGCTTGAAGAGTATCAACTTTTATCA
Source organism: Strongylocentrotus droebachiensis (assembly GCA_035222895.1). Classification (NCBI taxonomy): domain Eukaryota; kingdom Metazoa; phylum Echinodermata; class Echinoidea; order Camarodonta; family Strongylocentrotidae; genus Strongylocentrotus; species Strongylocentrotus droebachiensis. The sequence continues at coordinate 42,125 of JAVYIG010009245.1, read as the reverse complement.
TGTTAATTACTTTTAATAGAGAAAATATAGTAGCATGGAAGGCATGGAGCGCACAAGGGTATTAGTAATTGATATGGATCAATTAAATGCTCTTATAGGACACATTTGAATGAGAAATAAGGTGATGTTAAGCCTTATAAAGATAGTTGAGGTACATGTATTTACCAAGTCCATATCCCAACATTGTGGCTCTACCTCTATGTGAAGAAATACGATCATCAAGAAGTATGCATTTAGTGTTCGGGATGTGTCCTTTTGATATGCTACGCGCACCTCACAGAGTTAGCACCTTTATGGCTCTCAGCAGATTATCAACTGTTTAGAACCAGGAGGATGTTAACTATGTGTTGCATTTAAAGTACATGTATATCAGTTGATATCCATGTGGCTCCAAACAGATGATAAATAAATACAGTGAAACCTGTCTATAAAGACCACCCAAGGGAGACAAGAAAAGTGGTCTTTATAGGCAGTGGTCTTTGTGTACAGGTTCCTTTAGTACATGTTTCAATGAGAAACCATTTCAAGGGAAACAAAAATTGTGGTCTTTGTAGACAGGTGGTCTATCTATACAGGTGGCCACTAAAGCAGGTCTGACTGTATATTTGTACCATCTAGAGAGAGAGAACTTGAAAAAGAAAACTCTGAAGCTAACGGTGGCAAGTGTGGACTTGAGATCAAGCTGGTGTTCTATCTGGTATCTTAGGGGTTGTCGTGCATGAACAGGAAGTGAAACCTTATGAACAGATGCATTATGGGTCCTGCTGTTGATCTAGGTCACTTGTTTTGCTATGTATGTGTATTGTACCTCTATGTACATGTAGATGTGCTTTGTCTTATCAGCAAAATGGTTGACTGAAGGAAAAGATACTCCAGAAAATAGATGTACAATATTTTTGTAATCTGACATATTGAAACTAAGAAACAATTTAAGAAAGTTATTGATTACAAAAAAATTATGATTAGCTGCTTTGAGGAAAATGCAGTTGAACAAATATTGCCAATCAAGAATGGTTTCACTTTCATTATCTCACGTTTTCAATTGTTCTCAGATTTTGTAAAGGAAATGATTCAAATTGTCAGATTAACATTTACTTTATAGCACTCAGTGAAGAGTTTAATATGTTGTATTTCAGGGCTTTAATTTGAAAATGCCTGCAGAAAAAAAGGTCAGAGAGCAGATGATTTTATACAATAAAAAGGAGCATTTTGCAAGAAGGCTTCTGTCCTATTAAAAGTACACAAAAACAACAGAACAACATACATGTATACTTCTGCAGTGTACAGCATATACTGTACTTACCTCTCTTTGAATACAGTAGGCTTGTTAAATTAATTTCTTGAATCTTGTTCTATGCGTTGAGACCCATTTTTATATATTTACCAAACTCATTTACGTTGCAGTGCCAAATAAGATAAACAATAGAAGCAGGTCGTGTATATTTGTATTTTTTTTCTTGCCATGCAATTAATTTCACCCTTTACCAAAAAAAAATTGTTTAGTTTTGTTGTTAGTTTGGTGTACTACTTTGTTCTATATTCCTAGTGATTGAAATGAAGAATTAAAGTACATGTAATTAAAGTACTATAAAAGAAATGAATAACATTTTTCATCTGTTCAGAGTCGGAAGAGCAATATCTTTGTGTTCAACCAATATGGGTTAATAACAAGCTTCTGGCTCCGAGAAGACCAATTCTGATTTGCTTATAAATATTTAGTATTTTGCCGAGAATTGTCTGTAGCTTTTGACATACTTGAAGTTTGTAAAAATTGTATTTTCTCACCTATTTATTTCCTTTCATGTATTTGTATGTGTGTGTGTGTTTTTGAATGTAAGCACTCTATGTTCTTATTCAATAACAATTGACCATTTTAAATGGTCTGAGCTTAACATTATTGTAGAATTGGTATCGTTGATTTTGAAATATTTGAAATATTTGACCAAATTGGACTAATTAGTCATTTAAGAATGACTAAAGGTTAGTGAAAGCATTTATAGTCATTTTATAGAAAGTGTAACAATTGAGTATAATTGTAAGTATTTGCGGTCAAGACTTTGAAAAGAAATAAATTCAAAACAAAGGGTACCCAGTGTGTGCAAGTTCAGTCCCCCTAAATCTGTCGGTGATTAACAATTGACTTGCCGTAGGTTCAGATTTGCTATGAAAATTAGAGATTAAATACACCTGTTATCAGAGCACCACCCCACTTTTTTTTCTTCCAATTCCAGAGAGTGCATAAGATGTGTGTACCTACTTTATTTTAGCAGTGCTTTATCCGCTTGTGTCGGGATAGATGTATACACTGAAGATTTAGAGGATAATTTAACCTTTGGAATGGAGAGTTCAGAAAACAAACAAAAACATTAGCCATAGTACATGTAGATGTTTGTGGATGTTCAATAATGTTTTCCTTGTTTAAAAAGTGATTGTTAACTTGTACATCAGTATTTTTTCACCATGCCTTAGCTGTTTATACTTTCAAACTGCACACTAGATTTTTAGAAGGTGCACCAATGAAATTTATTCATAATTTATGTGGTTTATTTATTTGATGTGTAACTTATAACGAGAGAGATTTTGATGATGTATGTTTACAATTTACGGGACTACTTACCTAGACCGACATATATATATAACTTCATACATGAAGAAAAGTGTATCCTAGTTCCGGTTAGTCAGAGAAAGAAAGATATGTATTAACAAAGAAATATGCAGACCAATGAAAAGTTTGGCTTGCAGAGAAAAAAAGGTTCTTAGAATAAATAAAACTGCCAATATATTTATGAAATTAGCCATTTGAAGTAGTCCTACAAATTTGAATGTGGGGGTGAATTCATACTATGGATCTATTTTGCATTGTTAGTGAAATCAGTGTATTAGTTTGGACACCCAAGCTCTATTTACTACAGTATAAGGTTGATAAGCTTTAGTTGTATTCTGTGTAAAAAACAGAATAACCACAGTGTACATAATACACCGGTGCTAAAAGTCAAAAGTGAAAAATTGTACAAACCATGGGTCTGCTTGCCAGATATCTGTTGCGATTATGAATGCTAAATTCGAGTACTGGTCTTTTGGGAACTTTGTGTGATATCAAAATCAGAAATTTCCCAATGCTTGAGGTTAAATGGGATGCTGAAGGTATCAAAGCTCCTAGCTGCAAGGTGCATTATGGGTACTTGTACTATGGAGATGTCACCTTTGTTTGGTAAAAAATATGAAAATGTTAAAAGCAAGCCAAATGTATGGCATGGCCCATACTCCTGTTCCTTCGCCCTTGAAGGAGACACCAAATGTGATTGTAATGACAAACATTTCTGACTTGCAAACACAGGGTTAAAGAAATTAATATTATATACCAATCATAGACTAGTAGGAAATAAGAGCTTACATAGATCACCTGTTAGCTTTGCTTTGACATATCAAAATAATATATAATGGTATTGTGTTTCTTTTGACGATGACATGAGCTTGTACAAAGGACGCTGAAGGTTTTTTACATCCTAGTGTAAGGACACCAGTGCCTTGTTGATGTTCGTAAGTTATTTTCTTGAGATTTCTCATAGTATGACAGTAATATATATATGAAGGAGAGAAATATTCACCTGTTCTCTTGATAACTAGTACTTGTTAAGCAGAGATGATTCGATGCAGTTTTGTGCAATTATTTTCTTTTAATATAGAGAAGAGGTGTGTCGACACAGTAGGGCTAGTAGTGCATTATGTGTATGAACTTTAGTTTTCAAAATACTTGTCTTTGTATCTGTATGTACATTAACAAATGGTTGTATTTAATTCTATTCTCTCAAATTTGGAAAGAAACAAAAAAACATAATCTTATATGTAATTTCCTATTTTTTAATCACTTGAACCCTACTTAATGTATTCACCTCTGGAGAGCAGGAAAATAATGATTTGAATCTCTGGGTTGTATAATGCCCCAGAAAGTCTGCATCATTGCTCGGTCTGTGAAATTAATTATGATTAGAATTGTGATATATCATGCTCTTAAGAATTTTAAGACGATGATAAGATTCTTGTTCTCCTAAAGTGTCCATCCTCGGGCCTTGAAATTAAAAAAATTTAAAGGGAAAAATGTCCCTCCTTCGGCCTGGGAATTCAAAATGATGAAAGGGAAAACCCTCCAAGTAAAATTTACCTTAAGCTATTTATATCGAGTGTGGATGGAAATACATTGGCAGAAAACAAGTTTTAAAGAAAATTCTCTTCTTAACATAAGTGAAAAAGACAATAATATGATTTTTATTCAGCACAGCTTTTCATAATGTTTTGGAAATCTATCAATTCGATCATCTTGACATGGTCATACTTTTAAATCTCAGACCCTTTTTACATGGAAATAACATGCAGATCAGGAAAAGCTATAAGAAAAATAGGAACTATCGAGAAAAAAAACTGGACTAACTGGTGTAGGAAGAGAAAATCCATACCATAATTGTTATGATGATGAATTCAATAAATGTCCTTGAATGTTTGAACGTATCCAGGAGGATTGTAATAAAGTAATGTTGTAGTAAATGTTACAAAACTGTTGAATATTGTTCGCTTTATTTTCTGTCAAATCGTCACATTTTATTTGATGAAGTTTTGATTATTATGAGAGTTGTTTCTAAATCAAGAAATGTATGATTAGTGTGTCCCCTTTCATTGCATAGGCAATTTAGAAACGCAGCCCCTTGAAGAATACCCCAAATGTTGTGCCTACAAATTTAATAAGGACAAATGGGGTGTTAATTTAATTCATTAAACATGGGTAAGGATAAAGTCCGTTATTTGTGACATCATGGGCGTAAAACATCAAATACCAAGGAAGGGTGCCCCCTTATGTTTACACGTGATAAATAATAACACTATTCTAAATTACTCTTGTAACTAATGCCAATGATAATTTTAACTTTTATATTTTGTTTAAATGTTGAAAAGATGAAGATGTTGAATATTGGAAATTGAGAAAAAAGGTGGATTGCAGATTTATAGACTGACTTTAATTTTTTTTAATCTGAGGCCTAAACATGTAAAAGTTATCAGCTCTTTAGACATGACATCTAATGACATCTAATGAACCCCGAACACAAATCCTACGCTGGAAATCAATCGTGATTTTTTTCTTATTTAGTCGGTCGATAGTGATGTATACTTTGTTCATGTGAGGTTAGTCTTGTGATCATGGTTCAGTGATTTGAATAAAACAACCAGTTTCTTCGTATACATTTACCTTTTTAGCATTCTTTGTTGACGTCGGCCAAGATTACTCAATGCTTGGGTGTGTGCGTGTGTGTGCGTGCACGTCGGGGTGTGCGGTGGGTGTGTGTGCGTACGTGTGCTTGGTTGTGCGGTGGTTATGTGTGTGTGCGTTTGTTTTGGCGTGCGGTGGGTTTTGGGGAATATTGGGGAAGCTATTTTTGAGAAGTGGAAAAAGGGATAGCTGGAGTTTAGTGGATGTAAAAGAATATGATATTTTAATGCAGTTTAACAGTACTGTGAAGCTCCTCGGAGATTTATTATCGAGGAAGGGTTATGAATATTTCATAGAGAAGTGACACAATGTATTTGTTATGAAGATTCATGATGGACGGGGGTATTCAGATTTTTCAAATTAGTTATGTAGGGAGATATTTAGTAGGCCTAGGAAAGTTACTCTTGTTAACAGATTAATAGAAATTCAATATAAACTGCTTCATGGAGCAATATATACTAGAGAACACTTATTCAGATTCGGCTTTGTTGAAGTGAGTACATGTTCAAAGGTTATGGCAGAATGTAATAGATAAGTTTGAGCTAAGGGAATTAAGGTCTGTCGACTGGGTAAATATTCATTTAGGGTTGTCCGGTTTTTATATACGCTCTAGGGGAAGTTGCATCCGCTGCTATCACTGATAGCAGCGGATGAAACTTTCCCGCGAGCCAGTAGAGAAACAGCCAGTCCTCGAATATTAAAGCGGTCGATATCCGTTTCATTTTCCGAATTGACACCAAAAAAAACCTACCAAGAATTCTTACCTTATCCTTTTATTGAGTATAGATTGGTTAAAACATTACGGAAAATCTTAGAAACTGCCTATTTATCTTTGGCGGAAAATCGACTTAAATTTTCGATCAGTTGGGAATCGCAGACAAAATGCACTGTATGGTGTACGCGCTCGCTCAAAGAACATTTTAACACGTAAACCAATGGGTATCGCAGCAAAATTGTATTATTTCCCCGATAACCGGTCTGGACAATTAACCGGTTTTGGCATTTTTCGTTTTTTTACGGCGGGAATGGCTAAAATCACGACTCCAATTTCGACAAATCAAATGGCTGGATTTCTTAAGTGAGGTATATAACATTATTGCATTTTTATATCAAAATTAGATTCATACCAATTCTAGCAAAATTGATAAAGTTTTATGATTCCTGGTGACGAGATGACCGAATATATAGTTTTACATTTTATCTAGTGTATATCGATGACTAAATAAGAAATTTGGCTTAATAAAAGTGCAAATTTTTTGCTTGCTCGCAATATTTCAGATCCGGATAGTATATTTTCGGGAAAGAGGCCTACGTCACTCTATGAATATGAGGGATAGATAATAAATCCTCTTTTTTAATTTTGGATTGGGACGAGTCCAAACTTGTTAACTTCTAAAAGGGTGCCGTGACAATAAAAGGTTGAAAAACGCTGATCTAAAACTAAATTATGGTGCCCCCCCCCCCCCCCCCCCCTATGACTGAGCCCACGCGACGCCACTGATGATGGTATTGACTGACTCGGTATTATAATTTTGTAGGTACTCACATCTCTGTATTAAACGCAGTAGAGTATATTCATATAGTAGGTGCGCTATATAAATGGACATTTTATTATCATCACATGAAAAGCAACAAATAACAAATAACAAATAAATCAGCATTCAAAACAAAGTGGATGGGAACCAACACGATTGTTTATATTTTTTACTCGGCCTGTCATATAAACGTACAAAGCTCTCAAATCTGACCTCGCTCTAAGGCGTTCTTTGTCTCACTTTCGATAGTTCTGAGAGGGAAAATCCAATCACTTAAGTACCAATTCTTTCTGTATCGATTCGATTATATTTGGAAAACATTCGATCTGTAATAAATCATGAAAATTAATTATGAATATGTCGGAAGTAAAAACTTGTACTATACGACCATTGGAGTACAAGACGTGGGGGCAACCCCCCCCCCCCCACCCCCTCACCCGAAACCGTTAAAATAAATTTTGGGGGAACCGTCATCTCATTTTCGGGACAAAAAACACTTATCTTCAGGCAGCTTCGCTCGCATCGCTCAATCTGAAACAAGAGAACTAATCTAATCACTTTAAAGTCGGGATTCGGATAAGAGATGTCAGAACCCCACCCCTCCCTCACAATTTCGCTCCGACGCCCATGTAAACGATAACTTATCGCGTGCCATAGTTATTATAATGCGAACACTATATGCGTAGCTTCTGCGATCAACAGTTATCATGTTTTGAGCAGGGATTGTTGATCAACAAACGTTCGATGATAAACAGATTGGTGAAACGGGTGAGTTGAATCCATAATACAGATCATGATTTTATACAAATTCCTTATTTCGTCTCAATCACAAATTGTAGATCATCATTGGTTTCCATAGGAGAGAGTAAAGTTTGTCAAAAATAGTACAAAGATAAAAACGTTCCATGAAGTAAATATTTATCCCTATTTAGTCATACCCAATTTCATTCATTTCTACGTACATCTAGTGCTATTATGTTATGATAAACAATAATTTCACAAGATGCAAACTATAGAAGGGTGCGACCCTCTTCGGAAGGGTTCATTTTCACAAAGATGATTAGAATATACTTAAATTAGAATATACTTAAATTGGAAATTATCTTTTCACTATAAAGAGGACTCCAACCTTTTTTTATAACTTCATTTGTAGCAATTAAAGCAGACAAATAATACAAATAAAATGGCGAAAGTTTGAAAGAAATCGGACCAATAATAAGGGAGTTATAAATGCTTGAGATATGAGATCCTTAATCAAAACGAATCTCAAATTGGCAAATTGGTCTGTGGATTGTGACGTAATCGTGGACAACTCTCCATTTTTTTCGTGTACAGCAATGAAATAAGTTTCTGTTTTTTCTCATTCGTCCCATCTCCCTCTGGGCACTACTCTAAACATATCATGGGTAATAACTAGTATAGCATAATAGGTCCCCTAAAAAGTAGAGAACCTCCCGAGACATACATTTTGAAAAAAAACTGACAGTTTAACAGTCATTTAGTGTGTTGAAACAATGGGAAAGTTATTCGGCACTTCGTCACAGTGACATTACCGATTCAGCCAGTATGAAGTGCGCATACTATAATTATTACAACTTTAAAAAATTAATAACTTTCATATATTTTTTGTCCGATTTCATTTAAACTTCTCCAACATGCTGCTCTGAATTTGTATGCTTATTTTTAGAGTTGTTGTCTATTAAAATTTCGATTTCGATTTGGAGAATGAAAAACAAACTCAATTATGGTATACCTCTTTCAGAACTGTTATTTTTGTTTTTTTATCCATAGATAGAAAAATGAGTACCATCGATTATTCCCTATATCTGATATGTGTTGATGTGGAGTGAATGATGAGAAATACAGTGATCGATACTGTCAATTTTGTATTGGTTACAAATAAACCAAATTAAAATAAATTTGATGACGAAGAGGAAAATGATGCTGCTCGTACTAAAGTACTACTACTACTACAACAATTACTACTACTACTACTACTACTACTACTACTACTTCTACTACTACTACTACTACTACCACTACCACTACTACTACTACAACTACTACTAGTACTACTACTACCACTACCCCTACCACTACCACTACTACTACTACTATTACTACTACCCACTACTACTGCTAATTCTAAAACTACTAATACTACTACTACTACTACTACTACTATTACTACTACCATATTGCTCCGATTGTCTCATTTTCGCTCGCGTGAACATTGCAGCACAGAACACTGACGTCTACCTCCTGGACGGATCATCGCCCATTCCCGTTCACTATACGTTACGTACTAAAAGGCTGTATTGTCTGACCGTTCATGAATATTCATGTTTTTGCTAAACTCGGCAAAATGTTTGCTTTTACTAAATGGAAAAATTACGGTGGGGGGTTGGATGAAACGGACATAATGAACATAGCAGAAGTGATAATTGATAATTCATGCTTCTTATCCTTCGTGTGCTTGACCTATAATCTTACAATCGCTTGGCAGACTGAGTCCAAAGTTCGACTTGTTTCACATGTGTATTATAGGCAATGGCGAGCTTGCAACCTATTTTGAAAAATTACGGTGGGTGAACTTTCAAAAGTCAATGAGACATGAGGGCTCCAATGAAAGAGCTAGTGATAACGTACGCGGGGTGGATGTGCTTCCCGTTTAAATAAAAAATGAATTTTTAACGATTTAAAAAAAAAACGTCCATAGGCTAACATGTATGGCTGCTGACTCTGAAGATAGGGGGCGTTGTGAAATGAGACTAAACGGAGCTATATGTACTAATACTACTACTACCTCTTCTAAAACTTTTAATAATAACAACATCAACAACGGCAATTAACACGATCGCAATTGCTTTCGAAGTACACAAATCAAATTAAGGCAATTTCAAAAGCCCCCATACCATCACCGTTTGAAATATGTGAACAAACGGACATGATTTCTTTAGGATATACAGTTGGGTAATATGATTGCCTTGAGTTAATTTTTCGAAAGTATTTGCGGTCGTGTTACTACTACTATTACTACTACTACTACTACTAATAATAATACTATTACTACTAAGAGTAATAATGATACTAATAATTTTACCAATGAAACAACTAATAATACGAATCTTGTCTGTTTTCTAGCCAATGTTGTTACCAGGAAAAGTAAAATGGCACCATCTATTTGGATTGGCTTACCTCATGCAACGGGTGCTGTCGTCATAATTTTATATGGTGAGCAAAGTTTCTAGTTTCATTCAGTTATTATTTTCATTGCTAATTATCCATAATCCTAAACATAATACTAGTTAGGCAAATGTAACATTGGATTTGTTGACCTCCCCTCCACAAGAAAAAGACCGCAAACATAGTCCAGTTGTTAGCATGAATAAAGTTATAACAAATAGCGGATCCCGTTATATGTATGGTGACTGCTTTCAAGCAGGGAGGTGATAGAGAAGGAGTGTCATCAAGTGCTAATCTGCAACTGTACGTTGACCAGGTGGTGAGATAAAACAGCGCATGAAAAATCAGGATTTCGAATTCCTACATCAGAAAACGGCATCCCAGCTAATGTTCGTTGTCCCTTTCAATGACTTCTCATCAATTGTTGTAAAATGGAAGAAATTACACAAACTGGTTCAATTTAAATTACAAGAGTTTCCACTCCTTCTTTATCACTTCCATGTTTCAAGGTATGATATCATTGGTGACTGGTCTTGATAGCCTTGATATAGTGGTGCACCCGACAGGCCTAGCCATCGCTGGACGGAGCGCCATTTTACGATGCGACTACCGACCGCCTCCTTCCACGCCAGCCGGTCTGGTATACTGGGACTCGGAAACCCGGGGCAACTTCATCAGTGGTAAATCGAACTCAAGTATTACGAACAGAATCCAACCTCAAAAATACCGAATGTGGTTTGTTGGAGAATCGAACGCCGTCTTGGAGATCTTGAACGTTGACTTTGATGACGAGATGTCGTATACCTGTTTAGTCATCACACAAGGGGGGAGTGACGGGTCAGACGGTTTCGACCTGGTTGTCCTAGGTGAGATGTGGGCTATTAAATAACAATAAATTAACTAACGGTGATGACGGTGATGATGATAGTTATATACAAAAAACGGAATTTGTTTTAATAGATCTTGACTTATATCTGTTACATCATCGCGTAAAAGGGGGAGTGGAATATTAAATGAATTTGACCTGAATGTCCTAGGTGACATAAAATAAATAAAATATGAATTAAATGTACACATAGTATAAATGATGATAATAATGATGATGACTATATCAAAAGTGCCATTATTCAGATTTTGAACTTTGGCTTTCTTGACGAGATGACGTATAGATGTTACGTCATCACGGAAAGCGGAGTGGCGGCTTCCAACTTTTGCCTTCTTGTTCTGGTGTAGGATATTAGATGTCAGTAAGTCAACAAAGCAAAACAACTTGGGAATAATTAAATCAAAACGAGATTTAAACAACAATTTGTATAGGCATTTCGTTTTCAAGATTCACACTCTAAAAATGAGTATAAGAAAATCCTGGAAAATGCTCAACATGCATTTGGCTAATAACGTTCCGGTCAAATATGTGTCTTTCATGATTTTTTTTTGCCTGGTTTGGTATAAATTTTGATTGCCCAGAAGTTGATTGAACACATATTTACCCCACATTTGTTGAGCAATTTTTGCTCTGTATATACGTGTATATCGTTTAGTACAGCTGTTTCATTCCGGTTACTTATCATGGAACTTTAACCTTTCATGACGGCTGACTGATCAGTTTGATAGCAAGTTTAGTTTTGATCAGGTATGCCTATTGTAGCAGCGATGCGTAGATCCAGAAATAAATTACTCGGTCATACACAAGAAGGATGTGGGGCTTGATAGATTTCGGCATGACCGCCCCTGAAGTTTATAATATTATTTTTTAAATCTATTTTCAGTTGAGTCTTTTCTGAAATGTATTTGTTTAGTTCCGCCATCTGATATCACCATCGTCGGCTCTGTCAACAGAGAAATGGTCGTTATTAGTGGACAGCCTTACACGTTGACTTGTACTTCCGGGTCAAGTAAACCGAGTGCGAGTATCACGTGGTCTAAGGTAGATATGAACTTTGACCTGCAGCTTCGTCAATCTGATCAGGTAAATAACTAAATAGTTATATTGTATTGTATTGTATTTATTTTCCGTCATTTGAAAAATACATCAACATATATATATTTACAATCATAAAGACACACTTATACAAACAAAAAGAAGACGGAGGGATGGCCCTACTCAGTGTTATTAGCATAACAATGCTGGTTTACAGAGGGGTCCCATAGAAAACATGAAAATAGATAGTACAAAAGTAAGGAAAACTTACAGCAAAAAAAGAACTTACAATAATGATAAGAGCAAATTCGAGTAAAACAAGAAACAGGAGAGTTATATTAACGATATATTCAAGAGAGAAAGCCAGACAAGTAAATTATTAATTATAGTATTTCACTCGTCCGAGACATATTTATTTCCATGCGGCCATTCTTTTCGGCAATATATAACGTTAATGTATGGAATAATTGAGTAGAAAAATGAATGAATGAATGAATGAATGAACGAATGAATAGTAGAATTTACTTCCCGAAAACTTCGTTGGTTGTGGTGATCATAACATAAAACGATATGGAGTGTTTTCGAAAATCAACCTAAGGCAATATGAAAAGCCTTGTGCGTCACGATATGAATTTTGCAAACCGTACATGATTTCTCTCAAACATACAATAGGTATATTGCCCTTGAGTTGATTTTTGAATAGTTGAGTGTGTGTGTGTGTGTGTGTGCGCGCGTGTGTGTGTGTGTGTGTGTGTGTATTGGGTTTTTACAGACGTGTATCAATCAGATATGATTATTTACGTCTGGGGAACGGCCTTTTAACGTCACCTTCCGAAAGACGTGACTCAGTTTCGAACCTGCGTCCTCGGCTGAATCAGTTTGTACCTCCCACTGTTAGCTGGATTACAGGCGCACGCCACAATGCCTAGTTGCAATGGTGTTTAATACGTGTAGTTTAGGATTCTAAAGCAGTGAATGAAAAATCGTCATATATATTTTAAGGTCATTTGAATCTTATACTCCATGTTTATTTTATGACCATTTATGCAGCAACATATACAAAATGTTCATAAGTTACTAAAACGTATAAGGTAATGGAAGACCACGGAATAGCCTAAACGTTTTTATTTAGAGTATGGTTCTCTTTAATATAAGTCATAGTAAGGTGATAAACATAAAGAATACTCAAAATACTCCAAAACAACTGTAATTTTGGTTAATTTAGGGTCATGTTCTGTAAGCAGTATTGTAAAGAGCCATGTATACACCGGATATTTATATATTTGTCATTTCTAAATATTTTCTTCTAGTTTAATAACGCCTCAGCAATGGTTGATCGCATGGGTATCACATGGCGAAACGCGACCTTTACACCAGGCCTAGCTCATGATAGGAAGAGTCTGCAGTGTTCCGCCTCACATCAAGCACTATCATCTCAAATTACAACTAGAGTGACATTGCGCGTAATGGGTAAGTTTCTAAGCAGTTTATACTTTCACCACCATTGTTAATTGGTAAAATGGTTAAGTGGTAAAGAAAAGAAATAGTGTTTGTGAACATGATATGCTCTTTACAAAAATTAATTTTTAAGTGACTAAAACAATTATTGTCAACTCTACAACTTTGCCAGTTTCTCGTCTTCCAAGCTCTTAAAGCCCGTCTGTACTAGTTTGGCTTCGAGGGATTAGACCACCAAGGGTGGTCACTGACAGGTGGCTATCTCATCAACTTAGCTCTCAATTAACATAAGAAAAAGAGGATCACGGGGGTCCAATGGTCACCGATTACGCATTGTTTTCTAAACAGAGGGAGCAATTAGCTACAAGTAGTACAGTGGGGCTTTTAAAGGTGCAGGAAATGATTGGTATACTTCTTATTTATCATCAACCTATCTCTGTAACATCTCTGAAATCTATGAAATGGCAATCTCGTGCCAAAAAGAAATATGTTATTGGTCTAGTTCAGTTTTAAGAGATCAAGGCCCCGGAATACAAAGAGTTACGATTGATCCGAATCAATCGCAAGTCCTCCAATCAATGGCCAGTTTGCAGTATCCTATCTTTAATATACATAGTTGCGATTGATATCAACTATTTGTAAGACGGGGCACTGCTTTTCAAACCAAATATAAAAGAAAGTTCTCATTAATATACAGCTGTTTTAAGTTGACTTCATTATGGACTGGATCTGTATTTCCTAATGTAGATGCATATGTAAATCCACATGGTCACTTCAGTCATCAACTAATGTCAAAGATGAACCCTTCATTACAGATTACCTAACTTACCATACAAAACTTTGGTAAAATTTAAAAGAGGATCTCAAGTAGAGCTGCCGTGGTCAAGTGGCTAAGTCGCCGGACTGTCGATCACAAGGTCCGCGGTTCGAGACCCGCCGCAACACCAATGTCCTTTGGCAAGACATTGATCTACATTTGCCACACTCAACCCAGATGATGTAAGTGGGTACCTGGCACGAATTAATTCTTTGAAATGCTAGAGCGCCGTAATGGCAGCAAAGCTAAAGCCGGGGTAATAATCTCCAAGTTTGGAAGCGCTTAGTGATTGTAATAATCGCTATATAAAAACTGAGTAGTATTATTATTATTTATTAATACAAAGTATTCGCCCTATTTCTTTCTCTGTTCTTAGTCCTCCCGCGCGAAATGTCGCTGAAAGATGCCGACTCAGATGTTACATTGACAGGTAACCTCGAAGTAGACGATGGGGATATCATGACCTTTAAATGCTCCGTGCTTGAAGCTTCGCCTGCTGCTTCTCTGTCATGGACAATCGGCCAATCTCCAGGACTTGGTGAAACCGTGGATGCAGTATCCATGGTAACGATCAGAGGTGAACGTCTGATGGACACCATTTCACGAATCCAGCTAAACATCTCAAGTGATCATCACCATAACCAACTCTTGACATGTGAAGCTACTATTCGTATCGGCACAACGGTGCGCAAAGTCTCAAGATCTGTTACTCTGCAAGTTCATGGTACATATATCAATTCATTTCTAACTTCTTTAATAAAAAAAACATATAGGGAATATGGTCCGTATTATCACATTGTTTCAAACTGATTTTGTGATGAAGGAAATTCTGTTATAAAAAGATATATATATTTAAGCATTTACTTTTTGTTTAATATGCCATTAATATTATTTTTTTCTTTCAATTCTGTTGGTGTGATTTCAAGTTGAGTTTTGTTTCTTTATTCAGTTGTTTTTGTTGTTGTATCTGTGTTTTGGAGGAGAATATTAATGAATTTACAAATCATTGTAATGGTATCTAAGAGAGTGAACATTTGATAGTATTTTGTACATTTCTTCAAGGGTATTTGATGCTTACGTTTCCATCAGTCCAATGGAACAATGTTTTCATCTATTGATTAATGTTGATGATAACAATGGAAGGAATGAGGGTAGACCATTTAGCTTCATGACAACTTCCTACTTAATCTATTATATGCAATGAGAATCATTGAGATGTGCTCATTTATACTACAATTGTATTGTATAATTTTTAATTTATATGTATGTCTATATTTTCTGTAAAATGTGGAACAATAGAAACTTGAAAAAATTGAAACATGATATTCATTCTAATATATTCCGTTGCATTTGAAATCGCTGCTGTCATACGTGCAGGCCCGCCAAATGAGGTAACCATAGCAGGAGCAAATGACCTCCTAGAAGGCACATCGACCTCGATAACCTGTTCAGTGACGGATGCTTTCCCGGAGCCGAAGGTGATTTGGGACATCGATGGTCGTGATGCAACGGGCATGACTAACAAAGAGGCCAGTGAGACTACTATAGGGCGCTACACCGTAGTGAGCATCCTTCCCCTTGATGCCGTGAGAGCTGACAACGGGAAGGTTGCGACGTGCAGTGCCGTACATATTGGTTTCAAGAGTGGGGTCAGTCACGTGACGAATGCCACTATCACACTCAACGTTCGTTGTAAGTAGACGGTTTTCATGGACCTATACATCAGGATCATTAATGTATTTGTTAATGTGTTAAAACGAAACACGTTTAGAGAGAGAGAGAGAGAGAGAGAGAGAAACCCATCATTAAACATGAAAATGAAAATAGGCTTGCAATCTTAAGTATATAATACACGACACATGTTCCATCGACAATTGTTCCACAGTAGGTTTCCTAAACCTATCCGTAGACCTACTCTAAACCCAATGGCAGCCATAATCCTAAATTTTTGACGCAATGATTGTCGCCGGAGCAGAATTTAGGATCATCTTTGTATGATATCTTGTCCAAAATGTAATTTGATATACTATATTTTGCCTTCTCATGCTTATCTCATTTCTAATGCGCAATTCTCTTTCCTCATCTTCTTCTCAACCCCACATGTTGTCTCTTTTAGTATCCCCCTCCCCCCGTATTTTGTAGGTCCTTTTATAGTTACGGACTTGTTAATTTAAATACCCATTATTCCTAAGTGTCGTTTGAGGTGTTCACAGTTGTACAAGGATTGCTTTTTAGTGGACCCCTCTATTTCCAATATGTATTTCTACATTTGTCTTAAATGTTTATAATTGATTTGTAATCGTGTTGGAAACATAAATAAATTGAAATTGAATTTAATTGAAAAAAGGGTTATCTCGTTTTTGTTGATAGATTGCCCGTTGAGCATCTCAGCAACATGCCCAGTCGTACGTGATGGCCGCTCAGCCAGTGTTAGATGTGGCCAAGTAACCAGCAACCCACCCACTGTCGTGAGCATCATCGAAGAAGGGATGACTGTCCTTCGATCAAGAATCATCGAGGATTACAGAGATGTGACGTCACCAGTCCATGGGGTCATGACAGAGGTCATTTATGACAGGGATTTCACCAAAGACCAAGGTCCAAGAGATTTCCAATGCTGTACAGTGCCCTCTACGCTGTGCCCGAACGAAATCTGCCAATCCTGCAGTGTGGATATTCAATGTAAGTGTATCCATGATCACCTGATACCAATAGAATCGACATGTGTATAGTGCTCTGGTGTGATTTATCGTCTTTTGCAATGCGAATTGCGAATCGACATCAAGTATCAATATCAATAACCATGATAAGACAAGTATGGGTATCTCTTTAGACCTGTCCAACGTTGCATGGACCTTGATTTCTACTTCCGTCATTGTGACGTAGAACAGGATGAATGTAGCATTTAGCGTTGCTTCACTAATTGCTTGGTCCAAGTCCCTGGTCCTATGCCCTTCAGGGTTAAGTCAGTTTTCACCGGATCAATTCATGTTAGGAACAATAAGAATGTTACACATGTACTGCGAAAAGGCAAATGGCATAAATAGCACATTATATATTAAGCTTATCCTAGAGGATGGGTATTGTATGTAATATTTTCACACGCCCGTTCATCTCATTTCAAAGGGCGTACTCAGATCTGCCCTATCATAGTGCATATTATGATTTGAATGCTTGGACACACCGGAAAAAACACACCGGGAGAAATCAAGGAAGTGCAAAATATATGCATTTTTCAATGAACGTTTAATTCTTTCTGGAAACTCATCGCATAGGAAGGATCGCTAATCTATTCGGAAAGTCAGCAAAACAAGAAGTTTTTCTGAAAAGATTCTTTTAGATCGTTTAGGAGCAATACGTGTAAATGAAAAACTTGTAGAGTGCATGAGAAACCCTATTTGACCAATTTCGTTACCCGCATAGATCCTCCAATTGTGAATCGGTTTCCGGTTCCGGGAGGTCGCTTAAGAAAGGTCATAGAAGGGGAGAGTGTCAACTTGACCTGCTGCGCAGACGCAAACCCAACTCCGGAAGGAATGATCACGTGGCACTCTGAAGGACTTCGCAACGTCACTTGTTCACCTGAGGGTCATTCTCAAAGCACTTACATGATGAGGCAGTCAACGGGTCATGTCTGTAGTGTGTTGACCTTTGAACCCGTGACCGCGAGGGATGCTGGGAAGCATACATGCACCGCTAATAATGGATTTGATACCTCATTCTCTGCTAGCTTTGAGCTTCAAGTAGCATGTAAGATTAAGTGTCACCAACAGAAATAGATTGCAATCGTTACATTATCTACTTGTTCTTATCATAGAATACTAATAGATAATTAGGACAATTCTTACAAATAACATCCATTATTGCATTTGATCTGTTGAAGTACAACATATTAAAACCAAGAATTATAGCTCCAACGTGTATATCAAATAACATTGAACTCACGTGTTGGTAATTTTGTATTTCAATTTTTTTTCTTTTAAATTATTTCACATGATTCAACCAGGTCTTTTTCATCCTTTAAAAAGTTAAACATACTCTAGAGCTAATACTCGGTGTATAATGTTCTCTCGGTCTGAACAGTTCCCCCTTGCACTTCAACGGACGAGGGTTCCATCCTCGAAAACGAAGGGAATGAAGCCACTCTGCATTGTGACGTCATTTCGAACCCACCATCAGAGGTTACGTGGTACTTTAAAGGCGAGCTTATCGACATGAGCAGCTCTCGATATAGAAGGTCGGAGAGTGGCAGCGGTGGGATTGATAACCGACAGATCAGCGTTGAGATGGAAATCAATGCCATATCAGCCTCACTGGATGCAGGGAACTACACCTGTGTGGCGAACAACTCGATGGGTATTGATGCGAGCGTCGTCGAGTTAATAATCGCAAGTGAGTTTGTATTATCCTTTGTTAGCATTACTTATTCAAAACCCTAGAGTCCCAGAGGCACTTACTATGCATCTTTACAATAAGGTATTAGGAATAACTACAAATATTGCGAAAAGGATTGTACTCGAGTATTCCCTTAAAAAAATGAAATGGAATTGCTTTATCTTCGCCCTTTTCCATCTCATAGGAGTGTATGTAGGCTCTATACTAATCTTAATTTCAACAATATTTCCAGAAATACAGCAGATCATTGATGTCTTAAATGCTCCATGCCAACCTATCACCTTTTGTCCACATCAATTATCACTGAATCCCATCCATTTCTTGATTGTCATCGCAGCTATTCCAGATCGACCGACTGAGTTACAAGCCCCCCGAAACTCAATTAGAGAAACATCGCTATTGGTCACATGGAAACCTGGGTACAATGGAGGCAGGAGACAGACGTTTCGATTGGCTTACTGTCTAGTTGATTCAGTGACGTCATGTCCCGAATTATCCAACCTTCAGAATTCATCATTCACATTTGCAGTGGACACTCTAAAGCCTTTCACCTTGTATACAATACGTGTTTGGAGTGAGAATGAAGTTGGGCGGAGTGAAGAGATTTATATAACTAACTCCACAAAACGTAAGATACAACAAGTATATATTTTCCAAGATGTAATTTCTCGCAATCCATTAGAAATGTATGCATTAAATCATTCACAAAAGCAATCCTTCGCTCCTAAAAAGCACTTCGTTCAAACATTTAGAATTGGGCACATACGTCTTTGTCATTTGTAGGTTCCCGAAGACATTTGAAATATTTTGTTTCTCATTGGTGCGCTGATTTATAATAGCAGTCACAAAGAGAACAACTTGAGACAATTTAATTGATTGGTTTTACAAAAATCACAAGGAGGTCTTTTAGTATAATCTAATAATTTATATGTTTTGTGCTCTTTATTCAGGGAAGCCTCTTCAGAACATAGACAACTGCTTTTCAAGAGAGCCCTTTATTACATACAAAATAAACAAATGTATGTACAGTAAAATATTGCAATACAAAACAAAACAAAACAAGAAAGCATATTTATATTCTAACTTAACTAAATGTTTTTCAAGTCTAGTTGTAATATGATTTATGTTTGATTATTAACTCATTTCAATGTTGTGACTAAACATGTTGATAAAATCTCAAATGATGAGCTTTTTTGTTACCTATGCGGCACTAACACCAATGTCTTTTCCTATTTGCTTTGTAGCACTATCACCTTCAGACCTAGGTGAGTTTAACCAGGATTTAAGTGTTAACTTTAATATATGCCATAAAACAATCTCCCTGTTCAACATTGTATTTGCCAAGAGATACATATACCAAGGCTTCAATATTATTAAATTGTTTTCAGTGGCACAGTCATCTATACCGGTGTTAAAAGGTTTGTCATGGAGCATTTAAAGACCGATAATGGGTAATTCTGCACATCCATTACGTTCCAAATTGATGCATGATTGTTTTGTGACTAAATAACATGAGTGGCAAACTGGCGACCTTGCAGATGGGCGAAAAAAGCAACCAAAGAGCTAAAAATGATGGTTATTAGTACAGTATTCTTGTATTATTTGGTATTTTTGTAATATTAGAATATGAAGGTCTTCACCTAATCAGAGGGCCTAGTAGACATTCCGCCATGACAATTATGTTTGACATCAACAATGATAGGAACAGCATATGGAATTGTATCGGCCTATAAGGACCGTCTTGCAGCTTTTATGAATGATTTGATCAATTTGATCATTTACATTGACATGTCACATATTGCAGGGTTATTTACCGATTTATGAAACAGTATCCATGCAGGATCTGGTTGTAAAGCAATAGCTAGATGTATCACTCTAATGGTAATACAAAGTTTTGGGAAATTTGGAAAATTAGGTGGATAGTGATTCTTTACAACTTTGATATATTTAGATGCCCCTGTGGATGTATTGGTCGAGCACTAGATAATTTAGCCCCTAAAACACTTCTGCTTTCGAGAAAAATCAAATATAAAAATTTACCGGTGCTCCCGGTAAATTTTGATAAATTTTAAATAGCGCCTACAGCCGTACGATGATAGCTGCGATCATGAAAATATCAGAATATGTAGTTGTGATTTATAATTTCCAAACGGGAAAAGTTTATCGGTCGATTTTAGTCCAAAAAACAATGTTTTATAGCTCAATTAATACCTTGACCTTGAGAGGGAGCTATACAACATAAAGAGTTTATTATTTACAATTTCATAACTTTAGACTCGATTTCGAACGCGACAAAGATCACTGAATATTGTACGATCGCATATGCTTCCAATATGTTCATTTGAACCAAATTCATGACCCCATACCAAAACTTTGTATTACCTTTTAAATCTCTCTTGATGGTATCCATATACGTCTTTACCTTGGTTCGAAGGTTTCGAAATATCATACAGCCCAAGCCAGGGAGTAGTCATCATGCAGTTTGTGGACGGGTCAACGATGGAGGGCGCCATTCCCAATGACCTCTGCATCCAGGTCGAGGTCAACCTGGGTCAAGACTGGGTCACAAGAGAAGGATGCCTGGATGTGGGCGTGGTCAAGACTGTTCAGCGCGATCTGTTAGCGGGTCAACTGCGAGGGATTAGCTGTGGTCGAGGATTGTGCAGCGTACGTAGTAAGGTGGTAGTCCAGAACAACCAAGGTACAAACTGTTCGGTTACGCACTGTATGAATTTAACATCGTACATCAACTCGAGATGGTATTCTTGGAAATAATGTTATCCGTCATTTTAGTTTAACGATATTAGTTGCCCTAACAAATACAACTTTATAAAAGTCGTTGGTTAATGTCGGCGCAAATCTGGCTGTGTCCTCGTAAAGTTAAAACTGAAATCTGCTTAAACAAGTAATGGCAAGTCTTAGTTCCACGCAATTACACTTTGTTATGATAATTGTTTTCAGAACACGGCCCCCAGATCTGACTATATTGAGCTTTAAAGTGCAATTCAACTCGTGTAATTAGCTTATTTGTATGAAAGCAGAATAATAGGATACACAGAATGGTGAGAGTTAGAAATAGATCGTAACTATGATGAGAAAGTGAAGAATTTTTAAAATGTGAGATCACTATAGTCTATGCGAATTTCAAAAGGGATGTATGGTCAGTGGATTATGACGTAGTCGCGGATAATTCTCTCGTTTGGGGGACTACTATTTTCCTGCTTTCATACAAATGAACTTATTACGAGGGTTTGATTATCCTTTAACGTCATCATCCACAAGAGATGACTTATTGCAGTTTCAAACTGGGTCTCCTTGCCTTGTAGGCGAGGACAAAGTTGCCCTATAGACCAATTGACATCTCCCTCCGATCTGTCATACTAGAGTGCTCAGTAGCATGTTACCTTTGGATCCTGTAGGTGTTGGTAGACTTGCTTTCTTCAGTGTATGTGTCCAAAGACAGATCGCAAGAAATACTAACATTTACTGTTAAATATGTTCATCTAATGTATTCTAAAGTTTTACTGATTTCTTTATTTTAATAGTTACTAATTTTTGTAATTATCCCCTCGCCGACGAAGTCGGAGGGGATATAGTAACGCTGTCGTCCGTCCTTCTTTGCGTGCGTGCGTCCGTCCGTGTGTTCGTAACAAATTTGGTTTCCAATCGATAACTTCAGTAATATTTGATGAAATTTGATATGAAGGTACATGATATAAAAATACAGGCTAAGTTCGATTTCGGAGTATGTAGGTCAAAGGTCAAAGGTCAAAGGTCATAGCTCATTAAATATGGGAAAAATACACATCTGGTTTTAGATCGATAACTTCAGTAATGTTTGACGGATTTTATGAAATTTGATATGAAGGTACATGATATAAAAACACAGCCAAAGTTCGATTTGGGAGTATATAGGTCAAAGGTCATAGCTCATTAAATATGCGAATCTGGTTTCCATTCGATAACTTGAGTAATGTTTGAGGAACTTTAATGAAATTTGATATGAAGGTACATGGTATCAAAATACAGCCTAACTGCAATTTCTGAGTATGTAAGTCAAAGGATTTAGGTCCTTAAATATGCGAATCTGGTTTCCGATTCATAACTTTAGTAATGTTTGACGAATTTAATGAGATTTAATATGAAGGTACATGGTCTCAAAATACATGTACAGCATAAGTTCGATTTCTGAGTATGTAGGTCAAAGGTGAAAGGTCATAGCTCATTACATATGCAAAAACACCTAATTACATAATGTGAAAATGTGGTTAACTTCCTTGAATAGTAATATATTAGTATAGTCCAACGGAGGTACTTGTTCTGACGTATATAGACCATTTGTAACCTGCGAGGGAATGCTACGCTTTCCGTTGACTTGTTAAAGTTGTTATTGATCACACTACCAATTTACTTCTCGTACCATACTTTCACATTACTTGCAGAGATCCCTTGGATTATTATCATCATCATCGCCTCGGCTATCGGGGGCGTCATCTTATTAATAATAATAATACTCCTGTGTCGATGTATGTGTAAGAAGAGACAAAGTAGCAAGGAGGCAATCAGAACACTGAGCAGTAAGTTACATACATCTTCCTCCTTGTATATCGTTTATAATCTGCAGTTACTTCTATTTTAGATAAATCTTAGAATAATCGTATGTTAGTCGCTATATTAAAAAAAGAAAAAAAAGAACACGCATCTTTAATTATGAGGAATTAATATTGCTATCCTTTGTCATTCCGTTATTGTATA
This sequence comes from Strongylocentrotus droebachiensis, assembly GCA_035222895.1. Lineage (NCBI taxonomy): Eukaryota > Metazoa > Echinodermata > Echinoidea > Camarodonta > Strongylocentrotidae > Strongylocentrotus > Strongylocentrotus droebachiensis. The sequence continues at coordinate 18,798 of JAVYIG010009245.1, read as the reverse complement.
CCGTGCAGTGCATTTCAATGAATGATCCTATCATTTATCCATTTAGCTCACCTAAGTGAACGATAGCATTGTGATATGAATTTGAGCCTCGGAACGTATGATTCACAGTTTGATGACTTTTATCCACTAGACCACAACTCCTCTTCATCGAAATGTTTTCATTATAAAGTCCCATTCCATCTTTCTCACTTCAGAAATAGTAACATCTGATACAGTCCCGCAATCCCCGAGTAGTTGGTATCAACCCCTTGCATTCTCAATGCGGCCGAAGACAACATCCCCACCACCGACACTATCCCCAGATAGATTGGATGCCCAAGGAAACACAGATGATGATGATTATGAAGGTAAGAATCGAACCGTCAACTTAGAAAACGAAGATGGGTCCTGTGTAGGTTCATCTATCTTGGATATTGAGATGGAAGCGAATTAATCAGGGGGAGGGGGGAGGGGGAGGGGGAGGGAGGTATTAGGACGAAATACGAATGAACAAAGTTATTAGTCAAGGTAATGTGTGTGCTTGTTTGTGTGTGTGTGGGCCTGTGGGGGGATCCTGTCACATTCCGCCCACTCCCTTCAATTTCCCGTGTCGCTTTGATTTGTATGCCTCCGTTACGAAGTAGCCGGAGGCATTATGTTTTCGGGTTGTCCGTCCGTCCGTCCGTCCGTCCGTCCCGTTCTCGTGATCGCGTTATCTCAAGAACCGACTGATGGATTCCTACCAAACTTTGGTCATGTATGTAACTTGCAGAGCCAATGAATTGATTAGATTTTGGGGGTCACGAGGTCAAAGGTCAAAGGTCACAGGGCTCAATATGTATGCAAAAATAGCTTGTGATCACATTATCATTAGAACAGATGGACAGATTACCATGAAACTCAGGACATGTATGTATCTTGCTGAGGCAATGAATTGATTCGATTTTGGGTTCATGAGGTCAAGGTCAAGGTCAAAGGTCATGGGGCTCATTATGTATGCAAAAATAGCTTGTGATTGCATTATCATTAGAACCGATGGATGGATTACCACCAAACTCAAGACATGTATGTATATTGCATTTGGGGTCATGAGGTCAAAGATCAAAGGGCCATACACGTATATGAGAAATAGCTTGTAATTACGATATTCTGAGAACCTGTTAATGGATTACAACCGAACTTGAATTTTAAAAATTTCTTCCGTTTTGGTTTGTAAAATTGCTCTATGACGGAGGCATCACTTTCGACTGCGCGCAGTCGAAGTTCCATCTAGTTGTATAATTATTTTGTATGGCTCCATGTAGTGGGAGGGGCTGGTGGAAGGGGGGGGGGGGCACTTGCCAACGTTTTACAATTCTTTGGGCCATCGGGTGACATCTTATACCCGAATACAAATATTGCAGTTTCTGTATATTGCAAATGAGCAAAACATACAACACATGATTTTTAATTGTCTTTGATACGATTTAAAACTGTCCTGATATTTTTTTTTAATTGTAATGTATTTTCATATCACATTATAGATTTCACATATGCGATACCGGATCAACTTCGTGATCGTGTGAGTATCGGGGCTGCTAAAAATGGATGATGCTTAAAACAATAGAATAACAAAATGATCATACACTTTTTAATTAATGTTTAGCTATGAATTATAAAAGATAACTTTGTATCAGATTATACAATTTATTGCACCCTGTTATCATATTCGATTCTTGCTCGCATTGTTTTCGACTAGAAAACGATGAGAATTTGAAACAATAATATTTCAACCGTCCTGGACTTGCATGAACTTTTATTTTATGAGTGAATCGCTTATGAAAAGCTTGTATTACATTATGAACATAATAACAAGTGCAATGATATTTCATAAGAACAAAGGGCTTTATTTCTTTAATATCTGCACTTTTGATTGTGAACACACCGCCTTTACAAAGTAAATATAATCATCTGTCATAATAATTGTTTATTACTTACGGTAGGCATTCATGCATAACGACACTTCTATGGAGTTGCCATCCGTGGAGACAGAAGACCCGGATGTATTCGACGATGGTTACATTCCTATGGCGACCTTTAAGAAGCCCTGTATGCATGGCCGACCTCCCAAACCACTACCAAAACCAACAGAGACCTACGATACCATCAAAGGGCAAATCTATGAGAATCTGAGAATTTGAGAAAGGAGTATCCAGAATTAAATAAAGAGGGGTGGGTGGAATCGTCCCCTGATGAAGATAGCAGGCGGGGGGGGGGGGGGGGGGGGGTAAGGGTCATGTTTGCGAGCTGATTGCGTCCTGGAGTGTTCTGTATGATCATGATCATGAAGATTAAGCGAATTCAGACGGTTAGGGTGTGTGTTTCGGATGACCTACGAATGTTGTGTAAATATGGAATAATGTACTAGTAAATATTGAAGACTATGTGTATGATGATTATGTTAACATGTACATGATGCCCCAACTCTTGTAAAAATGCACGAGTTTGTGCTGTATACACGGCGCGGATGCAGGATTTCTTAGGGGGGGGGGGCCAAATTTGAAATTATGCGAGGCAAATATTGGTACGTAATGGTGACACCGGCAGTGGCACAAACGTTTGGCGGGGGAGGGGGGGGGGGGGGGGGGGGGGTTAGACAAAAAATATCCCCATCACCCGAAAGCTCAGGGGTTAATAGGCAATACATTACGGTTAGATGAGCATATTATGATACCTTATTTGTGACACTGGCAAGACACAAATTGTTGTTTGGTCCAGGGGGTGGAGCCCCCGAAAGCTCAGGGGTTCTGGGCAATATATTACGGTCAGATGAGCATATTTGTATACCTTATTTGTGACACTGGCAGGTCACGAATTGGCTAGGGTCCGGGAGCGGAGCCCCAAGAAGCTCAGGGTTTTTTGGCAATACATTACGGTCAGTTGAGCATATTTTGATACCTTGTTTGTGACACTGGCAGGACACAAATTGGTGTTGGGAGGCTCAGGGGTGTTAGGCAATAGATTACGATCAGTTGAGCATATTTTGATACCTTATTTGTGGCACTGGTAGGTCACTAATTGGTGTGGGTTCGGGGGGGGGCGGAGCCCCCAGAAGCTCATGGGTTTTAGGCATTAAATTACCGTCAGATGAGCATCCAGGTGCCTGACTTTGGGCCCTAGGTTAAATCCAGGGGGCAGAGCCTTAGGGAAGCTTAGGGGTTCTAAGGCATTTAATCACGGTCAGATGAGCAATTTTTATTTCTTCCCGGATATTGGAAAATTACGTCGTCAGATATTTCGTTCAGTGGCTGGGGGGGGGGGGGGGCGCCCCCCTCCCCCCTGGATCCGCCACTGCTGCCGAGTATCTTTGTGTTATATGCGATATTTAGCGCATGTAGTACCATTATATCTATACCAAAACTAGAATAACTTTGAAAGACTGTGTTCAAAACACAATGCCATTATCAGTACTTATATCCTTCAGAGTTATCCCATATACTTTCCAAACTACATGCAATCATCAACCTTCAAAACAGTTTTAGCCTCTACATGTACATGTATATATCGCTTTATTTTGTGCGAAACAGTGGTCATGTTATCACAGCACAAATGGAAGAGTATATGGACATGGAAACATTGTTCAGACGAGAGAAAATGGTGCTAAGGTAGTGACTTCAATGCTAAATGTACAATTCAAGTATATCTGAATGTTTGAGTGAAAACAGACCTTCATTATAATGATACAAATTTGGAAAAAACAATAAGGACTTGCCCTTTAATGAGGTATTGGTGTCATGAGGGCGATATAAATAAATAGATGAAATTGCAAAAAAAAAAAATTGTACTTGATGTTTTTGTACAAAATCGCCCTGATGTAGAGTGGTGTATTTATATATACATGTGTACATGTATTTTAAACCTGTCACGTGAAGAATGGTGTCTTATCCGAGAAAATAATATATGCTAGTAATTGTTTACATTCACATAATTATCTAACACTTCACAAACTCAGAAGAAAAGGAAACAATTCAAAATAATGCATTCGAGAAAGATTTGCCAGAACATTTCATGTATACATTACTTTCTTTAAAATGTCATGCCTGCTATGAGGTATTTGAATCATCTTCGGGAGCAATAAACATGACTCTCTGTAAGAATACAGTTGTTTTTCTCTTTACATCAAATATCCATTTAAGCTGATGATTTAGTCGGACCATGAGAAAGTACACAGGAATCCCGCTCAATACAATTGCAGTTGCAATGAGAGAGTCTAAGGGTGCTCCGATGAAACCAAAGACAGTGAGAAATATGCAAACTATGATGAAGATGATGGGGATGACGATGTTAACCTTAAAAGGTCTTGGAAGATTAGGTTCTTTGACTCTCATATACAACAATCCTGCGACTGCCGTTGCGAAGAAAAGCCAGTATATGAAACCAAACAGGTTGATAAGGAAGAAGACGTTGTCCACAAAACAAAAAGCAATGGCAGCGGTGGACGATGTGATGATACAGGGGAGAGGGGTCTTGTGGCGAATTCCAATCATTGCCATAATGGTCGGAACATGTCCTTCCCTTGCTCCTGCAAAAAACTTTCTAGAGTTCGACAGGATGCACCCGTTTAGAGATCCAAAGCTGGACAAAGCCACAGAGAGAGGGATGATGACGGAGAATCTTCCAAGGACCTGCTCAGCATAGCTGAGGGCTACGGCGTCGGACCCCAGGAGCTCTGATGGAGACAGGGTGGAGAAATAGGCAACATTCGCCAGTGTGTTCACAAGAGACACTATCAAGACAGAGAGCACTATGGCTATTGGGAGGTTTTTCATAGGATTCTTGAGCTCTTCAGTCAAGACGCTGACACTGGACCAGCCTGAGTAGGAAAAGAAGCATGAATAGATTGCTGATCCCAGGCCGCTTATGGTAGTTGAGGCAAACGGGTCTTTGAAATGTTTAGTGTGTCCTTTTCCGATATTTACTAAGCCGCTGATGATTATAATACCTATAGCAAGTAACTTACAAATGGACAAGATGTTTTGAACGAGAGAAGATAGTCTTACGCTCCAACAATTCACAAACATGGCGATCATGGTACATAAGACGGCCAAGAGCTTCACTGCGATCTTAGGAGGCGGGCAGTCTGGATCAGGGTAAAACGGTTCCAAACAGTAAATAGAAAATAACAAAGCAATGGCAGCATTCCCAGCGGCGGACACGATGACAGTCGATGCCCAGAGGTGGAGGAAACCGGCTAAATCTCCAAAGATGACACGGATGTAAGTATAGGTGCCTCCCGCTGCTGGTATCATGGTGCCCAACTCGGCGTAGCACAGCGCACCAAGTAGCGAAAGGATTCCAGTTCCTACCCAAACACAGAGGGTTGCTCCAACGCTCTCTACACCTGCAAGGACTCCTTTAGGCGAGATAAAGATCCCCGTCCCGATCATGATACCGACGTTGAGCATGATACCATCGAAGAGACCGAGGCTTCGTTTGAGCTTTACCGAATCGTTGACGTCTCCCTGATCGTCCGTGGTATCGACGTATCCTTCCGTGTGAAGAACATTTCCACTGATATATTGTACATTTTCAGATGACTGGATTGGACTTTCCATTTTTCTAGCCAAAAGACGTCGACAGAGCTTTTGCTATGTTTAGAATGATCGATTGTTCGATGAAGAGGTAGCTCTTGAAAAGTACGGAGAGAAAGCTTAATGGCTCTTTTATACCAATCAGCATAATTGTGTTCAGTGCCATGCACAACAATTTTAACTTAGATTCATGATTTACATCGAGTGAGTGAACAAATATAGTGAGTTTTTAATACAGAGTCGTTACGTGCATGCCCCGCATCCGATGAAATATGTCATGCCTTGGCTTTAGTACACAAAATAAGAATTGTACCCCTAACGTGTTTTGCGAGTCCGTTCAAATGTTTTGCCTCGGTCATGCTTGAAAAGTACTCCACCCCTTTGGGGGTAATCCTAGATCCACCCTTGTATAAAGTCCAACTGCTTGTTTATTGTCCGTTCTGGTATTCTTAACCATGCCAGATTGAACTTCGACCGGTAATAGAGATCATTATTTACTAATTCGCAGGCTCAAACGGAAATAAATACTTTCCTATTTAACCTGCCCTGTGTTTGAACTATGTTAGTAAACATATAATCTTTATTACCTTTTGGGGAGCACCGAACTTCAGCGACGAGCACTATACGCTCTTGCCTCCCTACGTCAACACCGAACTTCAGCGACGAGCACTATACGCTCTTGCCTCCCTACGTCAAATCGTAAAAGAGCGGGGAAAACTGTGTGCAACATCATCTGAACAAATGCAGTCACAATTTATCTATTTGATTAAATATAGTATATTTTCTGCCCCTACATAGGCACCAAATCTAGATATATTAGCCTTTTCCATAACTGTCCTAAAACTCTCATTGATCCCACCAACACCCATATCCAAACATATGCCTTTACTATAAAAGGGGCCTACCATCATAACACATTGAGTGAGAATATTCATTTATCTATATCATTTTTCTCCCACAAATCTGCATAGATTCAAAATTTCATTCTCGGGGTCCCTCAAACATAACACCCCACAAACCATCTGCCTGTATAGGACAAAACCATACGACATAAACAACCAAACGTCTCTCAACAGAGGCTCCTTTAATTTGCCTATATATGCAAAATGACTTTTACCGAATTCGTTTTGTTACAAAATGACTTTGTACCGAATACATTTTGTACCGAAAAACCAGGGTAACACTTGGCGCCTTTGGACGCCAAGTGTTACCCTGGTTTTTTCGGTAACACTTTGCGCCTTGGGTCGCCAAGTGTAACCCTGGTTTTTCGGTATAAAATCACCTCATTTCTGTTGGGTCGCGCCTGCTTTCAAACTTTGGTGCGCTTGTAATTGTGCTTATTAGTAATAAAATGGCGCTTAATCCTCATTTGCATATGCGCACGAGAGATAATATTTCGAGATAATTGGTATTCTGAAAGTTGTTGTATCTTTTATTTATCTTATCTTGCATGGTATTTACAACAATATTTACAACAGGTAGGGGGTTGTTGTATCTTTCGTGGTGATATAATGGCGGCAATCTCTCTTGCCCAAAACCAACTACGTGCCAATAGACGAGTTAGAAGAAGATTGTGTGTTGAACGGAAACATCACAGATGAGAACTTTCTAAGAAATTACATGCTAGGATATGACGATTTTAATGCTCTCATCTTAACCAATATAGTGAAAGCGTGATTTGTCTTCATGATCCACATGCAACAGCCAGGCGCGGATCCAGGATTTCTTAAGGGGGGGGGGGGGGGGGGGGCCCAAATTCGAAATTATGCGAGCCAAATATTGGTACGTAATGGTGACACCGGCAGTGGCAATTTTTTTTTTTTTTTTTTTTTTTTTTGGGGGGGGGGGGGTAGACAAAAAAGAAAATCCTCCTCACCCCACTCTTACATGCAGGCCCCGCTGAACGTTTCTCGGCGGGGGGAAAGGGTTGGAGCCCCCAGAAGCTCTGTGGGTATATGCATTTAATTACTGTCAGATGAGCATATTTGTATGTGTGACACTAGCAGGTCACGAATTGGCGTGGGGTCCAGGGGCGGAGCCCCCAGAAGCTCAGGGGGTTTTATACATTAAATTATCGTCAGATGAGCATATTTTTATGTGTGACACTAGCAGGTCACGAATTGGCGTGGTATCCAGGGGGCGGTGCCCACGGAAGCTCACGGGTTTTGGGCAATACATTACGGTCAGATGAGCATATTTTGATACTTTATTTGTGACACTGGCAGGTCACGAATTGGCGTGGGGTCCCGGGTGCGGAGCCCTAAGACTCAGGGGTTTCGGGCAATAAATTACGGTCAGATGAGCATATTTTGATACCTAATTTGTTACAAATGGCAGGACACAAATTGGTGTTGGGTCCAGGGGGCGGAGCCCCCAGAAGCTCAGGGTTATACATTAAATTATCGTCAGATGAGCATATTTTTATACCTCATGTGTGACACTGGCAGGTCGCGAATTGGCGTGGGGTCCAGGAGGCGGAGCCCCTGGAGGCTCAGGGGTGTTGAGCAATAGATTACGATCACATGAGCATCCAGGGGCCCGCCTTGAGGCAATGGTTGTGTTCAGGGGGCAGAGCTCCGGAAGCTCAGGGCTTTAGGCTTTAAATTACGTCAGATGAGCATAATTATACCTTTTTTTGTGACACTGGCAGGTCCCTTATTGGTGTGGGGTTTAGGGGCCGGAGCCCCCAAAAGCTCAGGGGTTTTAGGCATTTTATAACTTTCAGACAAGCACGCAGGGGCCGCCTTAGGGTCCCTAGTGGGGTCGAGGGGGCGGAGCCTCAGAAACGTAGGGGTTTTAGGCATTTAATTACGGTAAGGCAAGCATGCAGGGGGCGCCTTAGGACCCCTAGTGGGGTCAAGGGGGCGGAGCCCCGGAAACTGAGGGGTTTTAGGCATTTAATTACGGTCAGATGAACATATTAGCCCCAGAAAGTCAGGGGTTTAAGGCATGTTATAATGGTCAGACAAGCATGCAGGGGCCCGTCTTAGGCCCCCTATTGGGGTCGAGGGGGCGGAGCTTAGGGGTTTTAGGCATTTAATAACGGTCAATAGGATAGTAGGACACTTTTTTGTTGTTGCTTTCTTTAGCACTAAAAAAAAAGAAGAAAAAAAAGGCCCCCCCCCCCCCCCCCTGGATCCGCCACTGCGTAGGAATGACCAAACCTTAATTTCTATGGGGAGGGCAGAATTTAGACACTAGACGTCATTAGGATAAAAGCTCGATACAGTGATTTGGAGACCGATTAAGCTGTACATTGAACAATACGAGTTATTAATCATGATAGGCTTGCTTGATTGCTTTCTTTGAAATGTTACTTCAACATATCTTCTCTTGCTTTTTCCTTCATCATCATCTCTATGATTTGTTTTCATGTTTCATAGATCGTCTCTTTCTTTTCCCTCCATCATCATCTCTATGATTTTTTCATACTTCATAGAGGATGGTGTTTAGGAGCCCGCTTTGACTTACGTTGAATAATACAGGTTTAAAGCCTGGTGATTCCAAGTGTACTTGGGGTTTATCTGTACCTCATTTATCTCACAACACGACATTATAACATCAGTTTCAGCAAATCGTCACCTCGTTTTCCTCTTTTCATCATTTCTCTGATTATTTTAATACTTCGCAGAGGATTGGAGCACGTCATAGAGTTTCGGAGCCCGCTTTAGCTGTACGTAGATCAGTACAGGTTTTAAGCCTGGTGATTCCAAGTATTTTATGGGTATATTATTTTGTACTACATTATATCAGAACCCTGCATAATTTATACAACATCAGTTTCAACAAATCGTCACCTCATTTTCCTCTTTTCATCATTTCTATGATTATTCTAATACTTCGCAGAGGATTGGAGCCCGTCATAGAGTTTCGGAGCCCGCTTTAGCTGTACGTACATTGTCAATACAGGTTTTAAGCCTGGCGATTCCAAGTATTATATGGGTATATTTGTACTACATAAGTACTTGATAATTGTATTCCAATCTGTGTTTGACGGATTGCAACCTTAAATAATTTAACATAGATTGTACAGGCGTATAATAATCTGCATCTAAACGACAATATTTATTTTGACATTTCTGTAGTCGCTTTAAATCTTTCATTTTCAGTGATCCCCAAACAGTTGAACAATAATCAATGTGAGGAAATACACGTTTTGTCAAACAGTGCTTAATCCTCCGCATACAAATATTCATAATCCTTTCAACAACATCATTGGCATGGGAAGACCAATCTAAGTTCTGATTTACAATAACACCCAGATATTACAAATTCGTTACATTTTCTTTAAGTTTACCATCCATTTTTATCTGTAATTTGACTGGATTCTTCTTCCTTCAACTTGAAAATAACATAACTTTAGTTTTGTCTGTGTTAACAACTAGTCCATTTTCATTCATCCATTCACATACAACTGGTATGTTGTTTTGTAACTGGGTTTGAACAGCTTGTACTCCATAACCAGAAATATTAGTATTTGAATGCAAGGCTAGATCACATATGTCATTAATGTACATACAAAATAGTAGCGGGCCCAAAATTGAACCCTGCGGTACCCCCAGAATGAACTGGGAGGAAATCACTTCTAATACCCTTGTATGACACACATTGGTTTCTTCCCACTAGGTATTAAAGACTCAAACCATGATTATTATGTTCCACTGATGCCGAAATAACCAATTTTTTTAATAAGAAGATCATGGGGGATGATATCAAACGCCTTTATCAAGTCTAAGAAAACAGCACCGGTAAATCGCCCTTTGTCAATGTTATCGTATAAAAATTCACAAATTTCTGTTAAAGTAGATATTTGTTGATTTTTAAAACTAACTTTATTTTCATTATTACAAAGTTGAAACTTTGATTCGACAAGGTTATCAAAATTCAATGCTTGGAAACATTCGAAGCAATGATTATTATAAATTACAAAACGCTTAAATACAGCCCCGGCATAGCACCTGAAGAGCTCTCCAAACGCTGCTGAGATGTGTGAGATCACAGTATGGACATAATTTACACAAGCAGACGATATCCCATGACATCTCACACATTTTCAGTGCCTGTGTTTTCATCTTCTCTCGAGTTATTTCTCTTACTTCACTACCGTCGGGCTAAATGTATAATCTATTGCCTCACTCTAAACCCCGCGCATGGTTTTATTTTGATGACAAATGCAGCGATACAAAAATAAAGGAATCTGTCGCTTGTAAACAAAAATAAGACGCCATTGTATATTCAGCTGCACACACCGCGGTATGTTTGGCGTTTCAAGAGGGAACAAATGCCGTCCTTAATATCATTCCGGGGGTTCTTTAATTTGAAAGTCTGGTTTCTTTGATTGTTAATTAACCCCTATCCTGTGTATTTACAAGCAAAAGATTTTAGTTATCAGAATCGGGTCATATCCCTTTTTGAATGGTTTGACATGCCATTACATTTATATACACTAAACTCATTATAATTTGACAAATAATAGCTTTGCAATTATGTTCATTCTCTATGGGATGTCGTCTGCTTGGGCAGTATTGGTCCATATAGTGACGTCATTAAAACATCTTTATTTTTCCGGCGAATCTCTCGTATATCCCAGCTGCTATGGAGGTGGTTGTATTTTTATTTTTATAAATCACCCGCTATGTAGTTGACCTAAAACTTGTACGATGGCCATCTGTTAGCTTACCAGTTTGTAGTGATACATTAGTTGACATATTTGTGATTTTATTTGAATTTCACCTTTAAGCATGTTGAAGTGGAGTGTTAACTCCTAACACCTGACTGCCGATCGGACATCAATTCTTCATTATGAAGATATTCCATCAATTGAGAGTGGACCGCTCTTTCCAACACTTTGGAAACAGTAGACAAGAGGGAGATAAGACGAAAATTACTTAGTTCGTGACTATTCTTTGTTTTGGGAATAGGGACTATGTTAGCCATCTTAAAGTCATTAGGGATACGCCCAAATTGTATTGACTGATTGAAAATACGAACAATAGGAATGGCAACCAATTGAGCACTAAGTTTCAACAATCTAGAGTGGAGGTCGTCAAGTCCCGAAGATTTCGAACAATCAAGGCTATTTCATTTTTTTTTTACAAATTCGGTGGTTATCTTTTTGAAAACGAAACGTGATCGTACTTTACTTAGTCTTTTAATAGCATTAACATCGTTATCTTTTATTTCATGAGAGCCTTCTTCTCCATGAATCGATTGAAAGACATTGCTGAACATTGTATTAAACTCTGTTGCTATTTTTAAGGGATCGGATACAATTTCGCCTTCAATGACTATTTCTTCTTCTTGATTTGATTTTGTTTGGCAATCAGTCACAGTTGACTATTTTTGCCACACACTATTTTATGAATTATTAATATATACATATGTACAATTTCATGTCATAAATGACTATTTTTAGGATTCTTTCTCTTTCCATTCCCCTTCCCTCTGCTTATTTTCTCTTCAGACCCTATATTTTTTAATATTTTTTTCAGAGAAAATTCAATAAATTGATAAATTTGGAAAGAGACGGCCTACTAAGTTTACGCGCACGTGCGCGCCCAAATATCACCTCTGTATGCACATGTACTTCGCACTCACCCCCACCCTTTTCAAAATGCCATATTACCAGTCTTTGAGGTACATTTCGCAGACTTTCGGTTTTAACCTAGGTCACTCCGGCATAGGTGAGGGGTTGCCATTTTATTTCCGTGTACACCACAATGGCTAGGAATCCATTCTAAGTGTATGTGTTTTCCTTGATACGATAATTTGGTACTTAATGTAATAATTTCAGTTACAAATGTAATATCTTTTTCATCCTTTATGGCGAGCAGGGCTTGTTGAAAGGAAAAGGCTGGTACATAAAAAGAAGCAGAACTTATTCCAAGATTTGGAACCTTTGACCCATCTGTATAGATGTGTAGTTGTATTGGCCATTTGGTACTGATCAATTCTAAACTGCGTTGACGTAAATAAGATGGGTTTTCATATTTGTTCACTATTTCGCTTAATTCTATCGACACGTTTGGAGCATTAATTTTCCAAGGGGGGAAACTAGGTATAGTGTAGGGTTCGATAGTACAATGTTTCATTAGTTCTGTTCTGCATCCAAATGGCTTGTTATTCTTTTGGAGCTTCAAAAAGTTCCATTTGCCAGCTGGGTTTAACGTTTAATATGACAGGGTGGTCTCGATGCATTTCGAGATGTGGAGTGTGGAGTGCCTCAAGGATCCATCCTTGGACCTCTTTTATTTATTATTTATGTTAATGACATGTGCAATATTTCTGATGAACTGAAGATTATTTTATTTGCTGATGACACAAGTGTTTTTATGTCTCATTCTGATGTCCAGGTTTTACAAAATGTTTTTAAGCAAGAAATTTTGAAACTTTCTAATTGGTTTTTATAAAATAAATTGGTTTTAAATTATGATAAAAACTAAGTTTATGGTTTTTACAAATAGAAATATTGATTTTAAGAACATTCACTTACGAGTAAATGATCATAATTTTGAACGTGTAGATAATCTTAAGTTTTTAGGTATTGTAATTAATCACAAATTGAAATGGCATGAGCATATGTGGTGTGCAATAAATTAGCAAAAAAATATTGGTATTTTATATAAAGTTCATTTTTATCCCTTAAATATTTTGAAAATGTTGTATCATACTTTAATAACACCATATTTTAATTACTGTATAGTTGCATGGGCAAATTTTAATAAAAATGATATGTTAAGGTTACTTAAGCTTCAAAAGAAAGCAATACGCATTATAACTCATTCCCAATATTATGCTCACTGTAATCCTTTATTTTGTAAACTTGGAATTTTGAATGTAATCGATATGCATAATTTTTATATTGCAGTTTTCATGTTTTCATGTTTTAATGGCAACTTGCCTACCTTTTATCAACATGTTTTAATTTGAATTGTGATGTGCATAATTTTAATACTAGAAATGCCCTAAATTATCACCTCCCAAAGATTAGAACGACTTGTATGAAAAATTCACTATTTTTTAAAGGACCATTAATATGGAATGGTATACCATTTTCAATAATTCATTGCATTTTGCCCCGACCCCAACATAAAACAAATCTTCTATGTGGGCATGCCTTGAACCATAATGCATGGCCCTATGGGAATTTTGCCTGTTGGGGACTGGGGGAAATGCAATGAATTATTGAACATTTATTGCATTTTCTTTGTTTTTTGTTTTTGTCGGGGCGTCGACGTACCTAGCGCCCGCTGCGTACAGTCATGATTCATTGGCTAAGCAATGGCCTCGTTACTGTTAGCCCCCAGGATCAAAACCATGTCGATTTTATATATTAGTGCCCTTTTATGAGGCATTAATCCCCATTACTGTCAGTTATGACTTAAGGACGTAGGTCCCCGTTGATTAGCATAGTAGCACACATATGAATTAGCAGTCACGCAAAACAAACACTCCCCAATTGTCATTAAAAAAACTGTGAGAATGTATACTTTTATCTAGATCTATTAGGAATAAATCATTGTCAAAATCATTCAATAAATTGGGGTAAAAATAATTATTCCACCATTATGACCAACAGTGTAGTTATTAATAACATAACAGAATGTTCTGAAAATGTTCAACATAGCTTTCATTTCTACTTTGCTGTTGCTTACAGAGAGATGAAAATAAATGTATATGTCACACCTAAACAGAGAATCTAATGTGATGGTTGTGCATTATGTTTTAAAACCAAATAATGCTTTGCGGTAGGAAGAAGGTTAGCAAAGAGAAACTTTTTCCAAACAAAAGTTTGTTTTGTTTGATTATGGTTTCATGGCCCTATATTCGATGAACTTCTAATGGCTTCCTCTAAAGAACTTTGATAATGTGAAAACCTAAAATGCACTCTTAACAAAATACAACCTAGCGATAAAGAGAGTACTTGGTTTAAAGCTCATCAATATACTCTTATTACCGCCATTATATCCTGGTATTTATTCTTTTAAATATTTCGGCAAAAAGTGTGAGTCGACATATTGTATAACCGTAACAGTATTGGATTTTTGTTATCCTTTTCACTGAGTCCACTATCTGTCACAAAACATACGATTAATTTGTTTTACTTATAGATAACCCCCCCCCCCCCGTAAGAAACACAAAACATATAAACTACCTTTAGAAGGGGAATTTTCACTGAACTGCAAACCTGCCAAAATGAAATCGTTATTTATCAGCATTGGTAACAAATAGAAACGAGATGAGAAAGAATGAACGCCATGGCGACCAGAAGTGCAATGAATCGTGCACGACATACATATCATCGTTACCCATGCAATGAGCCATGGCACGAACACCGCTAATTAGTATAATCGTTGAAAACCGAATCTAATTCTAGTATGATTAGGATAAGTAGGTGATCATAACCTGATGAATGCAGTGTTGAGAAAGAGCAAGTAAATACTAATTTCGGAAGAGTGATGTGTGTCAATTATTCATAAACATATTTTGCCATTCGAGGCCAATATGTAATGCTGAAATGCAACCCCCAAAACAGATGGAAAATAAAAGAAAGGAAATGGCCTCTATAGTATGCGACGTCACTATATCATTAAAAAGAAAAATTAAACATCAATGAAGCTCGATTCATTTGAAAACTAACACTATCAACTGTTTCATACATGAACAAAAATGCAATGGAGTTGAGAAAAAAGAAATAATGAAGAAAGCGGCCTCCAATAAGAGGTAGACACGCGAGAGGAAGAAAAAAGAAAAAAAAATACAAATTAGTTTCACACATATCAATTTAGCTTCTTTCTTTGATTTTCTTCGGAGTATATATATTTAATGTGGTCGCAACACCACCTCCCTGTAGATGTGCCCACCTTCCTTTACATGTTCCATTAGGAAATGGGAGGATAATAAGGCATGTAGCTAGCCATGTATATTAAATATCCGAAATATAAAGAATGAAATGTTTTTAAAGCAGTTCCTGACACTTTATTTTCAAAGCTCTAGGAAACTGAAGGTATACCAATAGCTTTATCTCTAGATAATATCTAGCTTGGTGATTTTACAAGCACATTTAAGCAGCAGTATAAAATGACTTGGTATTAGTGATTACTCACTATATTATATAATGGTGATTACTAGTATGTTAAAATTCCAACAAGTGTCCTACTCAATGTAATATTAAACAATATAGTGTAAGAAGATTTGTTAAACCTGTATTGCGTACATGTATTTTTTTGTCAACAGTATCGGAAATGCTGTATGTATGCGTCATGTACGAATGGACCTTCATGCTTTTTGTTTTGTTGGGGGACGAAGAGGTGAAGTATATTATTAATCTATATGTGTTGGTAATCCTAGCCTCATTTCTTTTCTTTTGTATTGACTAGGTACGAGCACCATACAAAATGTGTTCTCAAAAAACAATTGTGTCGCAACGGAGTATTGTGATTGATAAGTGGGTATACCATGGTCATATCTAACTGTACAATTCTCTTCCTATGTTCCATGGCAGATATTTCAGAATACCCCTATCTACAGGCCTTTATATGCTCGGCATTGGTCAAAACTTTATGACATTTAAAAATATGACTTTTCGAATTCAAACATTTGCATTTTTGTTGCAAATGAGTGCAAGCATAATACATTTTACAACTTTGTCATATCTTAAGGTAATACATGTATGGAAATAAGTAATTTTGAATCATAGTTATTAATAACATAAAAGAATGTTCTGAAAATGTTCAACATAGCTTTCATTTCTACTTTGCTGTTGCTAGATGAAAATAAATGTATATGTCACACCTAAACAGAGAATCTAATGTGATGGTTGTGCATTATGTTTTAAAACCAAATAATGCTTTGCTGTTGGAAGAAGGTTAGCAAAGAGAATTTTTTTCCAAACAAAAGTTTGTTTTGTTTGATTATGGTTTCACAGCCTATATTCGATGAACATCTAATGGCTTCCTCTAACTTTGATAATTTAAAAACCGAAAATGCACTCTTAAACAACCTGGTGATAAAGAGAGTTGGTTAATGCTCATCAATATACTTTTATTACCGCCATTATATCCTGGTAATTATTATATTAAATATTTCGGCAAACAGTGTAAGTCGACATATTGTATAACGGTAATAGTATTGGATTTTTAATCCTTTTCACTGAATCCACTATCTGTCACCAAAAAAAAAATGATTCATTTGTTTTACTTATAGATACCCCCCCCCGTAAGAAAAACAAGAGACATAGTGAAATGCCTTTAAAAAGAGAATTTTTCACTGAACTACAAAACTGCCAAAATGAAATCGTTATTTATCAGCATTGGTAACAAATAGAAACGAGATGAGAAAGAATGAACGCCATGGCGACTAGAGGTGAATGACTCGTGCACGACACACATAATCATTAATCATTCAATGAGCCATGGCACGAACACCGCTATTAGTATAATCGTTGAAAACCGAATCTAATTCTAGTACGATTAGATTGAGTAGGTAATCATAAACTGATGAATGCAGTGTTGAGAAATAGCAAATAAATAATGACATAGGAATAGTGATGTGCATACATTTTCCAAAAAAAATTCCCGCCATTCGAGGCCAATATGTTATGCTAAAATGCAGCCCCCAAAACAGAGGGGGGAAAATGGCTAGTTTACGACGTCACTATATCATTACATAACAAATCTAAACATGACAATGATGAAGTTTGATTCATCTGAAAGCTAACACTTACATCAAATATTAAATATTTCATTCATGAATAAACATGCAATTGAACTGAGAAAAAAAGAAAGAAAGAAGAAAATGACCTCCAATACCAGGAGGACCTACGAGAAGAAGAAAAAAAAATGAAGACCAAGGATATTACAAAGGAGAAAAGTTTAAATAGAATAAAACAAGATAATGAATGGTATATAGATTAATAATAAAAGACCAAGGGTGAAGGTGTGATAGCATGAAGATGGGAGGGAGATGACGAGAAGGAGTTCGAAAGAGGGAGGAAAGGATCCGTTTGTTGAAGAGCAAGATAGACACGGATACAGGCATACGGAGAAACAGAAATAAAGAGAGAAGACAGAGAGAGAGAGAGAAGGACAGATAGACAGAGACAAAGAGAGAGAAAGAGAGAGGGGAAAGAGAACCAGAGATATGAGATACGGATGCCTTGATAGATGTTGATTGGTGTATCCTGAATAGAGACTTTACATAGAAATATCTTGGTAGGCCTAACATTTTGAATTTCACCTCCTGTAAGGGTCTTAGTTTGATATTTAATCAAGTTAGAGTATTATTTAAATCATTCATCAGTGTTTTCGAGTGCATTCGTGAATATTCACTGCATGCACGTGTTAAGTCACAATGGGATAATAAACTAAACTTGTCGAGTTCATGAGAGATTTCAAGAATGTTGATGTGAAACTTGCCTAGCCCGATAATAATAATCCAAACACGATGGGCCATGTGGTTGCACACCACATGTTTGCTTTTCATTTTAGTTCACCAAGGAGATGAAACAATCGTAAAAGCTAGCCCCCCCTTAAACTAGTCCAGCTCTTAAAATGGTCCAGCTAGACAAATCACGTAGAATTGACAAAAGGCTTAACTCCGTTTCGTTGACAATCAGCCACGCATGAAGTCTTCGTCTACGGCAGATTGTCAACGAAACGGAGTTAAGTATTTTGTTAATTTCGTTGATTGATACGGCAGGCAGCCAGTGAAAACGAATTCGTTTAATCAAATTATGGAAATGCAAGCACTACTTTAAACAAACAGAACTTTGTTATTCCTAGCTCATTTTTCCTGATTGAGGTGTCATAGGAAAGGGCAGAAACTCAACTTTCTAGAAAATGTGCTTTTCTCTTTGAAATTCAGATATCGTCCGTCAAATGACTTTTTGTTTTCCTCTTTTCAAATTGATTTTATTCACTCATGCGTTAAAAATGCATTATATGAGTTCCATCAAATGAAAGAGGAGGATCTAAGCTTTACAAATATGTGTCATTTATCAATTATAACTTATATATATATATATATATATATATATATATATCTAAGCAAGTTTAGTAAAACTGCACTTTCTGACAGTGCTCAACTGTAGGAGCAAATGTAGATATAGAGGTTGGAAAGGTTCAACTTTATTAGTAAGTGTTGTACAGTCTGTTTCACCAGAAGGCTCATCAGCAATTAAATACATTGTATACAAGGCAATGTTAGTAAATACACTCATGTGCAGTCAGGCAAGGAGACAAAAGAAACA
>JAVYIG010009244.1:0-80285 GCA_035222895.1 Strongylocentrotus droebachiensis | reverse complement strand
ATTGACTATTTCTGGGTAACCCAATGAATTGTGTCTTTCTTCTTAAATAATAAAACAAATTATCAATAAACTGAACTTAAATATAATTGAATTATGTGTTTGTAAAGTTTAAAATCAAACTGAAATGCATGAATCTAAATCAGTTATTTCAATCTAAATAACCAGAGCTTCACTAAAAAAATCTAGATTTAAAGATTTCCTCATGCTTTCTGGGGGCAATATCTCCTGGCCAAATTAGTGCAGATAGGTGTTAAATGGTGTTAAAACCCCATTATTTCATGGTTTTCCAAGATGTAACATTACATGTACTTACCTGTAATATTACTAATGCAGCATTTTAAAATGTCGCTTAAAATCAAAAGGATCAATAACCGAAGAAATATATTTTGTCTAACCTTGCCTATTGGGCGTACGGTGGCAGATCAAAGATGACTTTAAATTTTACATTTCTTTTTATTGTAACGTTACTACTCAAAATTTGCCCCAGGCAATGCTCAAATTATTCTATTTTGACACAAGTTATAGGTCTAGACAAGAACTACCCTTGGTTTTATAATAGCAATTGAACATGCACAATTTTGTTTTCTTTTAATGAGGCCAAAAGTGAAAAATTTCTCTTGAAAATGGAACTAACTAATCATGGCATCACCCTTTTATTCATTTGCTGCTCCAGGGCAACTCTGATACAGGTCGGTCAGAGCCAGCGCAAGATTGGACAGATTCAGAGAGAATACGTCCAGTCATCGCTGACCAACTACATAGTACCACTCAGGACTTTCCTAGAGGGGGATATGAAGACCATTACGGTAGGAAATCTATCTTTAATAGAAAATAAATAGAATGATGATGATGATAATGATGACAATGTATTGATGGCAATAATGACAGGAATAGCAACCACAATGACAGTGATTATGATAGCAAGATGGTAATTTTGATTATGAGTGGAAAATATGCACAGTAAAGTGCAGAATCGTAATAGAATCCAGTATAAACTAGGGAAGTAATACTGAAAGTACATGTACTTTGTTTAGTTATGTTGAAACTGGTAAGGCGCTTTGTTAGAACAATTATTATTATAGTAAAAAAGCTTATTAAGTTATGAAGATAATGCCAATGACAGTGTTTAAGGTGAGGGGGGAATGATAAAGATGAAGGTGATTAAGATGATGATGATGACAACGAAGATGACTAAGATGGTGATGATTGATAGAATTATTTATAAAAAGTCATGTTACAATAATACAATGCTTTAATATCAATATGTTGAGGTTATACGGTACCTGCAAATTTGGTCCAATCATGCACTTATTGGACCTTCACTTATTAAACATCCTGAGAAATTTCCTTGATGTTACAGAAAGAGCGCAAAATTCTGGAAAATGTTCGTCTGGACCTTGATGCAGCGAAGGGAAAAGTCAGAAAGGCCCGATCTGCTGAAGCCTCAAAAGCAGTAAGTACATGTCTTTTGATAACGATAAAATATATCATCTGTTAGGAGCCAGAACTACACAGAGTTAAGGCCCTACTGGCTCTTAACAGATGATATAAGCATGTTTTGATCTACTGAGAACTGGAAGGAAGTTAATCCTATTCAAAGCTACATGTATATAATATGTATATGAGTTATTAATCGTAAGGCTCTTAGCTGATAGTGACATGCAGATATCTCTATGTGTATTAAATGTGCTTTACAAAAACATTTAATTATTAATATTAGCTGATGGTGCACATAGGCACATGATGGGAGGGGAAGAGTAGACATCAAGGATAACCATGTATAACATGCTATATGTATACAAGCTTTCAGCAAGGCTTGATGTTATTCATTATAATATATAGTGTTTCTACTCAAAATAACATTGTCCACATACCGAGTAAAGAAGTCTCAAATAAGTTCACCTTAGCTGGCATCCATTCTCTAACTTTTGCTTCAATCTTGTCCATAAAATCTCTTTCTCAAATTTGCTAAATTACTTTAATAATGAAAGCATATTTGCATTATAACATTATATTACAATGTTGAGATATTTTCTACATTCGATGGTAGAGTAAATGGGAGGAGGGGACATACATTTAGTGTTTGTTCCCTATCTCACACTCTTAACATAATTTTATCATGTAAAGAAATGCTTTGAACATATTCTGAATTATATTTTTACCCAGGGTTGTGGCAACAGTAAGTAATATCCTCTATAGTAATATGGTCATCTCTAATTGGAATGTCACTACTTCATAAACGTAAAATTATTTCCTTTTAATACCCATTGCAACACTTTCCAGTATTTTTGTTTGCATGAATTTGCCCTATTTAGAAATTACTTTTTCATGATCATTTCTCCATTATTTCCCATATATTGCCCTACACTAGCCTAACCATGAAGAAATGATAAAGGCTGTAAGTTCTTATTGTTGATTTATTATTGGACTTTCAATGAGTATTATGTGTAAAGAAGAGTGCATTTTGAATTAACTGTGAACTTGTGCAAAGTTGTGGAAAAGGAATTTTTTATTTTATGAAAGAGAACAGTCATATTTTATTTGCTTATGAAATTATGATGTCATATGACATTCTGACTCGTTAATTACTTTGAATGATATTTAGACAAAAAATGATAGTAGAATTCATGGAATGATAACGTGTGGATGCAATAATGTTTTGTTCAGTTGTAATGCTTGCGTAAACCTAGGATCTTCAAAACGGCTGTTCTGAAACTTTCAATTATAATTTCAAAACCCTCACCGTCTTTAGCAATAGTTTTGTATTTCTCTGTATCCCTCCTTTGCATTGGCCAATCCCTTTTTATCCTATTGTTTATCATTTATTATGGGTTAATTAAATTTATTATTTCAGTGTACCTTTGAAAAGATATACATATGGTGAATATGCTTGGTGATTATCTTTTAACTTGCCATTCTTGTGTTTGTTTGTATATACATGTATCTAAGATATGAACTTAGTAAAAGGTTTTTCAAGGCTTTCCATTTTAGATTCGTTCTGGGATATTTAAAAAAAAATCTCCATGACAAACAAGAAATTAAAAATTAAAAGAATCCTTCAATGATCAAAATATCTAAGCATATGCAGTTTGGGGTGAAACCAAGTACGGGTAGTCCGAGGAACGGCAAATCACTGATAATTTATTGTTGATCACATATATTGTTATTCAAATTGGCAACAATAATATTTTAATTTATTTTTATATACATGTACACTGTACAAACCACATACCCAAGAGACAGAACACTTGTCCAAAAAAAATGTTGTCAAAATGTTTAACAAATGGCCAGTTTTTATAGAAAAATAAAGATTGTTAATTTCTCAAACTGTTGCCAATTTAAACTGTTGCCAAACAAACTACAAACCCAAGAAAGAACACTTGTCCAAAAAAAATGTTGTCAAAATGTTTAACAAATGGCCAGTTTTTATAGAAAAACAAAGATTGTTAATTTCTCAAACTGTTGCCAATTTAAACTGTTGCCAAACAAACTACAAACCCAAGAAAGAACACTTGTCCAAAAAAAATGTTGTCAAAATGTTTAACAAATGGCCAGTTTTTATAGAAAAATAAAGATTGTTAATTTCTCAAACTGTTGCCAATTTAAGGATTTTGAATAGTAACTAATTTTTCATTTTTAAACTCCTAGTATTAAATGCAATATAGTCATGAAACTGAAATGGATGCTTTGTGTGCAGAAATGTTTGCCCTTTCTACTTGTGTATCTGGTTTATTTGTTTGGGCTCTGAAATCAAAAGTTATTTTGCCAAACTGCAAAATGTGGAATAATAGTAACAAAATGGTTAAGGTAGCCTACTAGGGTTAGGGTTAGAGAACATCAAGGCTGGGGCTGAAAGTGACAGCTGTTCAGGAGAACGTCTGCATGCTCTCCATGTACATGAATCTTGACATCCTTGTTTGCATTATTTACATTTTATAGCAGGGCTCTCTTGATTCAAGTAATTGTAAACAGTTTTTATATGAATCTTGACATCCTTTTATGTGTTTGCATTATCTACATTTTACAGCAGGGCTCTCTTGATTCAAGTAATTTTAAACAGTTTTTATATGAATCATCTCAAAACAATATGAAAATCAATTATAGGCAGGTGGATAAGAGTGTAGCATTATGAAGAAGAAACAAAAGATTACTCAATAAGTGTATAAAAGTAGTCCAAGGTTTAAAGGGACTTTGTAACACTGTTCAAATGAGAGAAATGGTGCTAAGGTAGTGACTTCAATGCTAGATGTACAATTGAAGATAATCTGAAAGTTTGAGTGAAAACAGACCATTATTAATGATAAAAATTGGGAAAAACTGATCTGATCGATTCCTTAATTCTGCCAACTATATCCTTACAATTTATTTACATTTTAAGCGATTGTAAATCATCACACAGCAATGAATTGGTTCTCTATACCATTCCAGACATTTAAGTGTTGAAAGATTTTAAAAAGCATGTCTTCTGTCTTATTTTTGGGAAAAAAACGGTTATGAAAATACAAAAAGGTTGGGGGAATTTACTGTTAAAGGGTGTCGCACAGTGACACCTTCAAAGAAAACCATAAATATCTTTGTGTTTTAAGGATTTGTTCAGGATTTTTTGCATTGTTAGAGGGATATTACAGTAAAAGGAATATAATAAACATATCATACAAAAAGTATGCAGTTTTTTTCAGTTTCTTTTCATCGACCTTTAACAATGACAATGTTACTAAGTAACTTTAGGGATACGTGGCTTGGAATTGAATGTATAAAGTAGATAAGAAGGTTGGAGTCCATTACATACAAAACAAACATGTTAACAACCTTGTGTAGCAGTTCCATATCAAATTTCATTTAAAATGTAAATCATGATAATTAGATCATACTCTTTATACCAAACACCTTCCTCCTTAAAATCCCCATATACTGCCAAAGCATGCTTGTGAAGAGTGCCATATGATGTGTATAGACTTTGTGGAACATCTGGTTCAGCCTCAAATCAATTAATCAATGTATATTGTAAAAAGAAAAATAATTTGCTTGTGATTCATGTTAGCTTCTCCAGGGGTGCTAAAGATACAGATTGAAGTAGCATACATGTATATTCGAATCCATTATTGCTGTGGTTTTTGTTGCCTTTAACAGTTGCAGTTGTTATTATTGTCATTATTATTATTATTATTATTAATATTATTGTATTCATCATTTCTGTAACTTTGATATATTTTGCAGTCATAGACTGCTTTAGAAGATTATCTGTCATATTATTTTATTCAATCTTTGTTATTTTTTAGTTTGATACTTCATCTGTGTCTTATGCTGCCTCTTTAATTTTTTTCCAACTTTTAATGTCATTATGTTATCCCATCATCCTCCGCTAATAGTTAGAGTATGTCCTTCTCATATCTCCATTATTTATGTCTCTATTTCATATTTGTAAGTCTTTTTGTGTCATTATCTCTTTCTGAATCTTTCTATCTCTCTCTCTCTCTCTCTCTCTCTCTCTCTCTCTCTCTCTCTCTCTCTCTCTCTCTCTCTCTCTCCTTGTTTCACTACCTCCTATCTTTCTATCTGTCTTATCTATGCAAGTTTTTTTTTTATCTTTCTCCATTTCTCTCATTTTCTCATATTAAAAGGTTGATATCTTAGAATGTTCAAAGGTTTATATCCATGCATGAACAACATCCTTCAATATAAGTGTAATGATTATCAATATGTATATGTTATATATTTTGTTGTTTATGAATTATTTTATTACTAGGAGGACCCGTGGAAAATCCACGGGATTCTAGGGGAGGGCCGGGTTTGGGGGGTTAAATAGATAGAGGCCTATGTGCTATCGAAAATAAAATTAGATTATTTTTATGTATACAATTTTTATAATATATGCTGTTTGACCATGAATGGCGCACCGTAACAAAAACTATGTCAGGTAGGATCTCGATAAGTACGATTTATTTGCATTATTATTGTTGTGATTTCAATGTAGTTTTCATGAAAAGAGTAAAAAAGCAGCTTGGATTATGATTTTGTTGGCATTCACAAAATTTGTATAATAATTTTTAAAGTATAGATTTTACGCGAAAAATCGGACGGTTTGTGCCAATATGTAGCAGCCAGCTGCATGCAGTGCAGAAATTGACTCAACTGTGCGTGTGACTGTGAGCGTAGAATCCAAGTGAACAATTTTTTTTTTTTTTTTCGGGGGCTCGATCTATATCAAATTTTTGGGAAATTTTCGGGGGTTAACTTTTTCAACTTTAGGGGGCTCTTTTTTCTTGGGCTTATTTTTCATTAATTCATTGAAGGATAGTTTGTTTAGTTTGGTAGCGTAGTGTTACATAAAAAAGGCGTACTTTCTACGCCGAAAGTACGCGAATTGTTTAAAACATATTAAATTGCTTAAAACCCGTGAGACTTCGGGGGTTCGGTTCAGCCCTTTGAACCCGTGGACACCACGCCTGCACTTAACTCGCTTTGAGCTACCTAACCCCCCCCCCCCCCCATACTTTGAAAAACGTTTTAATGCATTGATTTTATGCAAGAACTGTATCATAGTAAAGTATTATGTTTTTAAACGACCATGACGACTGTCCGATTTTCTTGTGTTTAGTTTGGTAGCGTAGTGTTACGTAAAAAAGGCATACTTTCTGCGTCAAGTTTCTACGCCGAAAGTACGCGAATTGTTTAAAACATATTAAATTGCTTAAAACCTGTGAGCCTTCGGGGGTTCGGTTCAGCCCTTTGAACCCGTGGACACCACGCCTGCACTCAACTCGCTTTGAGCTACCTGACCCCCCCCCCCCCCCCCGCCCCGCCCATATACTTTGGAAAACGTTTTAATGCATTGATTTTATGCAAGAACTGTATCATAGTAAAAGTATTATCATGTTTTTAAACGACCATGACGACCGTCCGATTTTCTTGTGAAAACGTTCCTTTGAAAAATGATTATCGAAATTCAGTATACAACTATGCATGGCTATAATAATCACAATCTAAGCTCAGGTTTCATACCTGTATTCACGAAACTACATTGAAATCGGGGCAATAATAGCAATTTCAAAGTGTTGTTTACTCTCCTCACACCATGTACCATGTGCACAGGCCTAGCTATACTCCGGTCACCGCTACTCCAGGCTCACACACTCAGCTCCGAAATCACCGGCGATCGACAGCAGCGCTCAGCTGCAGTGCAGTGGCAATACACCACACGTGTGTACGTGTGGACTCAAGGCGTACTATCACATCTATTTGCGCTATTACTGTTGTGATTTCGATGTAGTTTTCATGAAAAGACCAATAAAACAGAAGCTTGGACTATGATTATGTTGTCATAGATCACAGAATTTTTATAATTACTTTTCAGAGTAAAGATTTTACGCGAAAAATAGGTCCATCTGGTTTGCGCCAGTTGTAGCAATCGCCTCGACTCGAATCGACTCTGTGCATGTGAGTGACCTGAGCGTGTAATACAAAAAATATCATATTGTAAGATAACCCTTACTCGAGGACCGCCGCACCCGTTGCAATAAGATTTGCTACACCCGTTGATGCGAGTGGATTCTCGTCCATCGTGTGTCTCTTTGTCTCTCTTTGATTAGACATGCAGAGGGAGGGTGCACGCCTTGCCGACTCGCTCTCGCGGGTTCGTCGCCTCCTTGCAATCCACCACGCCCGCCGTGCTCTCGTCCGCCCGTCCTCCCCGGCACCCCGAAACCGCGTTTAACGGCCATGGACGTCGATTGCGGGGTCGAGGGTGGCACGCGGGGTTACGGGAGACAGGCCTCGTGGAATTGTGCCGCCCTCCCCGCGCCACGGCGGAGGCGGGCGGGGTCGGGGAAAGACGTTTTTGAGGAACCGTTTTAGCCCGTGTTGGACCCCCCGCGGCGATTTTGCGTATTAGTAATATAGACTAGCAGGACCCGTGGAAAATCCACGGGATTCTAGGGGAGGGCCGGGGGTGGGGGGTTAAATAGATAGAGGCCTATGTGCTATCGAAAATAAAATTAGATTATTTTTATATAGACGATTTGTATAATATAATTATGCTGTTTCGACCATGAATGGCGCACCGTAACAAAAACTATGTCAGGTAGGATCTCGATAAGCCAATTTATTCGCATTATTATTGTTTGTGATTTCAATGTAGTTTTTATGAAAAGAGTACAAAAGCAGAAGCTTGGATTATGATTATGTTGGCATTGTTCACAAAATTTGTTTAATAGTGTTTAAAGTAAAGATTTTACGCGAAAAATCGGACAGTTTGTGCCAATATGTAGCAGCCAGCTGCATGCAGTGCACAAATTGACTTGACTGTGTGTGTGACTGTGAGCGTAGAATCCAGTGATTTTTTTTTTTCGGGGGCTCGATCTCTATCAAATTTTCGGGGGCTACTTTTTCAACTTTCGGGGCTCTTCTTTCTTGGGCTAATTTTTCATTAATCCATTTAAGGATAGAGTTTGTTTAGCCTAGTAGCGTGGTGTTACGTAAAGTTAAGTTACGTCAAGTTTCTACGCCGAAAGTACGCGAAATTTTTAAAACATAATAAATTGTTTGCGTCCCTCAGGGTTTAGTAACGTAGAACAGCGTACTCTCAGCGTAGTTGGTACGCAACTCTACTATGGACCCCACGCCAATAAGTGACCTGCCAGTGTCACAAATAAGGTATTAAAAATATGCTCATCAGACCGAGAGACCGTAATTAAATGCCTAAAACCCCTGAGCTTTCGGGGGTTCAGCCCGTTGAACCCTGTGGACACAACACCTGCACTCAAGTCGCTTTGAGCTACCTGATCCCCCCCCCCACACACACACTTTGAAAAACGTTTTAATGCATTGATTTGATGCAGAAGTGTATCATAGTAAAAGTATTATTGTCCATCAGTATCATTTTTTTAAACGACGGCTGATTTTCTTGTGAAAACTTTACTTTGAAAATTGATTATCGAAATTCAGTATACAACTATACATGGCCAGAATAATCACAATCTAAGCTCAGTTGCATACCTCTATGAGTCTATTCACGAAAGTATATTGAAATCGGGGCAATAATAGCAATTTCAAAAGTGTTGTTTAGCTTCGACTCTCCTCACACCATGCAGGCCTAGCTACTCCATGTTCACACACTCAGTCACAGCACCGGCCACAGCACCGGCCACAGCACCGGCCACAGCAGCGCTCAGCTGCAGTGGCAAAACGTGTGTGGATTCAATGCAGTTTGCAACTTTCAGTCACGTGAAAACTTTACTTTGAAGAATGATTATCCAAATTCAATAACATGGACAGATTAATACCAAAGTAACCCTGCTTGCATACCTCTATTCACGTAAACTATATACAAATCACGGCAATTATCATAGAATCAGAGTCGAACCGCCTGAGCTGTGTGTGTGACGGTGAGTGTAGAATCATCGCAAACATTATACACGTACGTTCGTACACACAGCAGGTCCGCCTGGCCTACAAAGCATATCCTATAGAAAGACGCATAACACGGGTCAGCTCAACCCGTTGAGCGTACATATTGGCTACATCCCATCACCCGGGTGAGTCGTCTGTTAATGTGTATTTCTCTTACATGAAAGCGAATCCTATAGCAAGAGGTCTTACTCGGGATACGCCGCAGCCTTTTACAATGAGACTTGCTACACCCGTTGACGCGAGTGGATTTTCGTTTATCGTGTCTCTCTTTGTCTCTCTTTGATAATTAGACAGAGGGCGGGTGCACGCCTTATCGACTCGCTCTCGCGGGTTCGTCGCCTCCTTGCAATCCACGACGCCCGCCGTGCTTTCGTCCGCCCGTCCTCCCCGGGACCCCGAAACCGCGTTTAACGGCTATGGACGTCGATCGCGGGGTCGAGGTGGCACGCGGGTTACGGGAGACAGGCCTCGTGTAATTGTGCCGCCGTCCCCGTGCCACGGCGGAGGCGGGCGCGGTCGGGGAAAGACGTTTTTGAGGAACCGTTTTGTACCCGTTTGGACCCCCCGCGGCGATTAGTGGTATTAGTAATATAGATTGTTCTGTGTCATGTGTATACACATGTGCAAAAACGTTTGTGTTTGTTTCAAGTAGTGGTAAAACAATTTTTCTGTGACAAACTACCTGCACTTTAAACATATTTTTAAAATTGTTATTGAACTAGGACAGACATGCTTGTAAAGTGCTTAAATTTCTCCAGGTACATGTAGTAATGTAATAGCATTATTTCATCAGTCATAACATTTCCAAGAATATTTGATTTTATGGCATTTTAATGGTGTCAGTATTAAAGGAGGTCAAAATTTCACAGTCACGTTTGTAAAAGCTGGTTTTTCTAGCTTGGCTAATATAAAATTTGAACTCCCGTTTTTTAAAAATCTCAAGTGATATTGTCAAGTTAATGCAGCTTTAGTCTCATTCACTTATGAATCTATATAGCAATACTTGCTAACTAGTATCAATGAATCGTTGAATTTGTATTCAACAAATCTTGGGTTTTTAGCAAATTCATGTCTGTTCACAAGACCATAGGGGTTGAAAGCATGTGGTATATTAATAATAAATAATATGGGATATTTATATAGCCCCAGTTTCTGCCAAGCTCTGATGCTGATTGCGCTTTACACATATTACCCTGGTTATAACGGAGCTGCCAAAGTAACTAGCGCTCAAGCATTATCAGGTACGCATTTACACCCGGGTGGAAAGTGGCAAATGTAGATTAACATCTTGCCAAAGGACATTAGTGCCGTGGCGGGACTTGAACCCTGTACCTTGTGATCTGCAGTCCGGTGACTTATCCCCTAGACCACAACACCTCTAATGAGGGCTCTTGGCTCTTCACTCTCGAACAAGAGGTCCTGGGTGAATTCACTGCCTGAAAATCTCCATATTTATACAACGAAGTGCAGAATATCATTTTGACAGCAAGGTGCCTGAATATACATGTATCAAAATATAAAGAAATTAAATGTTTACAATGCTTGTTTGCTTCATTCGCTTGGAACATCTAGAATGAAATGCCCTAATTTTCTCACATTACTGTATCAAGATGCCCAAATATATGATTTTTTTATTTATGCATTTACTTATGTTTCGATTATAAAATTATTATTATTATTATTATTATTACTTATACCGCGCTTTTCCCATAAGGCCCAAAGCGCTTACAGTGAATGTAAATAAAAATTACATACCCCCCGGTAAATACTATAATTAGAAAAAGAAAAAAAAACAGTCTTACAACTACAAATTGCAAAAAAGATGCGTTTTTAAGGCCTTTCTGAAGGTAAGAACTGATGGAGACTGCCTGATTCTAAGTGGTAAATCATTCCAACATTTTGAAGCAGATACAGTAAATGTTCTATCACCGGCTAATGTGCGGGTAACTGAATATGTGAGACGGAGAGGATATTTTAATAATGTAATTTTTATGCTCGCTTGCATATTATAGAAACAAATGTGTTTGTACGTGCGTAATCATTACACTTAACGAGTACCAGAGTGATGCAAAATGAATTTGTTTGTATTGAATTTGGGATTTCTTAAAAGGTTGCAGTGCTAAAAAAGATTAAAGGTGTCTTTTGCTTCCTAGTTTGAGTAAGCAGAATATGATGTTGCCTTGTAAAAAGGTCTTGAACACCATTTACTTAGATGCTGGCATAACACTATAGTTAGTGCTGTTACTGTGTACACGTATGAACCACCACTACACTTGTAGAAAATTCACAACATGGATGAAGGGGGAGAAAGAAAAAAATCACCTGCTTTTCAGCACAATAAATGGCTGAAATCAATATTTCACAAAAAGATCCGTCATCAGTCTAAAAATAAAGTTTAAATTCCGATGCTACTTCAATAAGTAATCATTTCCATACACTACAATTTTGATCCAATGCTGTCGAGTCTCTTCTCTTGTCGTCATGCAGACAATATCATTCATTGCGGTCTGAGTGACTTTCCCACAAGCGCGATGGTTTCGTGTGCAATACCCTTACTACAGTAACAACTTTTCTGAGAAAATCCTTGTTCTGACGCTTGTGCAAGGTTGTCCCTGCGAATGCGCGCTGGATTGCTGGTCTTACGTGGCTGAAAAACTGTTTTTGTTTTTGGTTAATGTCATAGCCGTGTACACATGTACAGTGTACTATACATGCACGGATAACTAGCCGTTTACACACAGAGGAAATTACACGGTCATTCACAGCACTAACTATAACTACTTTATTGCGGTCTTTGTCTTAATTACCGGTAGACTCTGTATACAGGCTGAAATATGTTCACTAGTCCAAGGCCGGCAATATCACTATTAGACTATACTGTGTATGCTTAAATGTAGGTCAATCAGCTTAATATATTTTGTTTGACTTTTTGTTACAGCTTATGGCTGGTTTGTGTGTATCAACCCCCTTCCATCCACAGAAGATTTTAAATGTTTTACAGTGACTTAAGACTAAGAATTACTTTTCTACCTTTCTTCTTGAAAGCCACCCCCTTGGATGTCACCAGACTGTATTTCACTCAATTTGAACCAAAGTTGCACAATTTCCTGCTTGGAGACCCATGTTATTTAAGAGTTACGTCGTTTTGATCTTTGATAAAGGCCATGTTATTATATATGTTTTATATCTTTGTGTTACTTTGAATACAGGCTGAAGCAGAACTTCGCAAGGCCCAGGCAGATTTTGATAGACAGTATGAGATAACTACGTTGCTCCTAGAGGGTATTACTAGTGCACATGTAAGTCAAAATGTAAATTTTAATTCTGCCCCCCCCCCCTTCCCTCTTAATTCCCCAAATATCATAGAGATCACATGCACATATACTCTAAAATACTGACAAATTGGACTCCATATGAATAAAAAATAACTTTGGAGTCGTCCTGTAACAATTTAAAAAGATACATATCATCTAAAGAACCAGAAGTATGTTCACATTTGATATTTAACACAGTGTTAACACCGTACTGGCCCTCAGCACGATATCATTCATTCTCTCACATTCAACTCGATTACACTCCGTATATTGTAGTATGGTTAGGAATTGATCATTCGTGTATCTTGATTTTATTGTGACTCAAAAGAATTAGTTTAATAACTATCCAAGCTATAGAAAGAATTTTTATATGAAGAACAAAAAAGAGTCTACATGTATTAATTGTACACTGAATAATAAACAGAAGGGATTATCAAGTGGGGAAGATGCAAATTCTGAAATTCAATTGGACATTACAAAAAATTATGACTCGTTAAATCTAGCCATTTTAATCTTCTGCAATTATCTGAAGAGCACATTCCTTTTTATGCCTCCGTTACGAAGTAGCCGGAGGCATTATGTTTTCTGGTTGTCCGTCCGTCCGTACGTCCCGTTCTCGTGATCGCGTTATCTGAAGAACCGATTAATGGATTCCTACCAAACTTTGGTCATGTATGTATCTTGCAGAGCCAATGAACTGATTAGATTTGGGGGTCACGAGGTCAAAGGTCAAAGGTCACAGGGCTCATTATGTATGCAAAAACAGCTCGTGATCGCGTTATCTCAAGAACCGATTGATGGATTCCTGCCAAACTTAGGTCATGTATGATACTTGCAGAGCCGATGAACTGATTAGATTTTGGGGTCACAAGGTCAAAGGTCAAAGGTCACATGGCTCATTATGTATGCAAAAACAGCTCGTGATCGCGTTATCTGAAGAACCGATTGATGGATTCCTGCCAAACTTAGGTCATGTATGATACTTGCAGAGCCGATGAACTGATTAGATTTTGGGGTCACAAGGTCAAAGGTCAAAGGTCACAGGGCTCATTATGTATGCCAAAACAGCTCGTGATCACGTTATCTCAAGAACCGATTGATGGATTCCTGCCAAACTTAGGTCATGTATTTTACTTGCAGAGCCAATGAACCGAGTAGATTCTTGGGTCATGAGGTCAAAGGTCAAATGTCATGGGCTCATTATGTATGCAAAAATAGAACTGACAGATGGATTACTATATCTTGCAGAGCCAATGAACTGAGTAGATTTTAGGGTCATGAGGTCAAAGGGTCATATATGTATATGAGAAATCGCTTGTAATCACGATATTCTGAGAACCTGTTAATGGATTACAATTGAACTTGAATTTGAAAAATTTCTTCTGATTTGGTTTGTAAACTTGCTCTATGACGGAGGCATCATTTTCGACTGCGCGCAGTCGAAGTTCCATCTAGTTTGTTTTTTTGTTTTTTTTTGGCGGGGGGGGGGGGGGGGGGGGCGGGGGAGGTGATTCTTGATGGGATGTTGATTACCGACAAAGATCAAGTTGATTACCGACAAAGATCAAATGTCTGTGCCTTATAACCATGGATGCAGTGAATAACAGATGATATTTGCGCACTCAAGACTTTGATTGGAATGTGGAGAGGTATTTACTCATTACGATTGATTCTAAATATCCCGGCCCTCTTGACAATCCTGATCTTGTCTAAACAGTCAACTCACTTGGAACGTTTGAAGGACTTTGTGGAAGCCGAGCAGACGTACTACGCTCAGTGCAGCCAAACCATGACTGAGCTACAGCAGCAACTTGGAAAGTAAGTCACATGATCATGCAGAGAGTAGAGTCATCTGATACGAATGGGGGCGGGGGGGGGGGGGCGATTGGGGTGTATAAATATTTGTTTGATTTTGATTGTTCATGGAACAGGAAGAAAAAACCTGTTGGTTGATTTGTTTTTGGTGTTGATTGTTCAAAATAGGTTGTAGGCCAATGTCCCACTTGATCCAACAGCAACCCCCCCCCCCCCTCCACCCCCAATTCAAAATGATCTTTCAATGCTGGTTGTTTTCTGAAAAAAGGGGTTCTGTATCTGGAAAGCTGCTATCTATTGGAAGGCCTTCAAATAAATTTTAGTCCAATTATTTTTGCTATGGTGATGGATTGGTTGAGGTTGAGCTGAAGGCAACTGCCTGTATTCAGTCAACTTGATTTTTTTTTCTTTTCTCCTAATGACAAGATATTTGAAACTGACAAAGGTTATAACTTACAACTGAAAGCTATGGTAGTTTTAGTTGGTAATGCTGTGAGGCTCAGCTAGTGGCTTCTTAATTAAAACTAGATATATATATTTGTAAACAATGCAAAGGGAATAAAATGTCTGTAGTTGATTGTATAGCTTCACGAGTCATGACAAAGTATGCTTGTAGAGCTCTGTAACATTTTGTATCATGGAATTAAATAAGAAAAACCTTTACTGGTAAATAATATTACAACAGTATTTTCTTTTAAATCAATGTATCTGTAAGAACCAGCCTTGATCACAAATCTAAATATGGAATACAAGTTAATGTTCTCTTATTTTATCATTATTTTTTTAATTAAATAAAACGGATCCGTCTGTAGGACTTAAGTTACTAACTCTGCTGAATCAGATACAATAAGATACCTGTAGATCATTATATTTCCTCTGAATATATTTTTGCTTTCAACTTTTAACATATATTGCATGGCTGGAATTTTCATTCACTTTGCTCCTGTTGCTCAACTGCATGAAAATCCAAAGATGGCAAAGTTGCATACATGTACATGTATACCCATATTAAATATGATGCATGTTCAATGCTTTGCTCTTATCAAAACACATGCAACCTCATTGTTAATCATGTCTTTCAATTCAGTTACAATGATTAATTCTCAATAGATGTTTTTTACAATGCAATTTCATGATTTTGTTAAGTAAGGTGCACTTAAACAAAATGTGGTCTAAGATTGCAAACACTTTATTTCATATGTAAGTCTAGATTCATTAACAGTTTGTGCATTCATAGATTAGTGGTCCTGTTAACTACTGAATTCTCTGCTTCCCATAGGTTTAGTTGATTGATTTTTAAAACATATATTCAAAATAGCAGCCAAATGCCGACACAAATTGACTTTACAACAGATTTTTAAAGATACATTAAAATACAAAAACATTGAAAAAATGTTTTAAAAATATACAGTAATATGCACAGCAATATACAAAATAGGAATAATATTGCAAACACACAAAAAAAATTCAACAAGGAAATGGAAAAAGACAGTGAAATGAAAATAACAGTAGAGATAAAGCTTGAAATAGAAGAAAGAATTTTGTTTGCATCCAAATTAAAGAGCGGCTCAGCTTACGTATTATTTTATTATTTTTAGAGTGAATGTTGGATATGAGGCATTTATCTATGAAAACAGAAAAATCATTGACAAATCTTGTTTGTAATGAATATTCAAGGTCATCCATCGTTTTGGAATCATAGCACTGACATTTAACTACCGGTAATAAAGGATTGAGAATGCAATCTGAACAGTGGAATCTTAACATACAAAGAAATACACTTGTAACATGGTTGTATTTCACCCAGACAATTACATCACCAGCCTTAAAGGGAGTTAAATCACACGTTACTGAACAGTAGAAATAACATTGCAGTGTACATGTATACTGCTTCATGGTTTAATGACAATGCATGTCTTGTTGCCTGGGCTACCCCAATATAAAGGCAATCGCCCTTTGAATAATGAATGTTCTGGGTAATGCATGGTATATTATAAAGAGAATGATGAGTACCGGTCATGTGGTTACATTGTAAGAGATACTGCCTCGAAGCAATCAGGGAAAGGTTGATTATGTTTGTACATAACAACTGATGTATATACCGTAATGTGGGGTTTTGGATTGATCAAAATGAAAATAAATTGATTCAATCTTGCTGAAAATCACATGCACTGTACATGAGAGTTCTTATATGGGACTACACACACATATGGGATGAAGGTGCCATTTCTTGTCAAATTTCGAATATGAGAGCATTTTGTAATACATTTGTGTAAACTGCTATAAGACAAATAAAAAAGCTCACTACCGCAATTATTTCTCGCCTCTACTACATGTGAAACTCAACCTTCTCTTTAAATTGGAAAATGTAATCCTTGTTGGGAGCATGACCTGTATGTATTTAAATGGCTTGTATCTATAGCACTGCATAGCATCCCAAATCTATGTTTCTATGTATGCAGCATTCCAGGTACAATGGGTGGTATCAGACCGCCCCGCCCTGTCTCGGGTCCCCCACAGGGTGTGGCCACCGCCACGCCCACGCCCACAGCCCCACCCCTCGATGCGATGCTCCCAGAGGATAAGTCTCGACCGCAGAAAGGGGTCCGGAAAGCCAAAGTTCTTTACGATTACGATGCGGGTGACGATTCCGAACTATCTGTTCTTGCCGATGAGGTATGAATGCCCACTATAGAGGGAGCCTGTTAGACATCTAACCCTACTAACCCCATCTATGATATAGTGTGTTGAGTTTGTTAGTCGTTATAATACCCTGTCAGTTTATGAGTGGCCCTTCTCCACTTATAAACCATATAGTTCTTGGCTTTCTGTCTCATTTTCCCAAGTTTATATTCAGGTAATTCCATGAAAATCTCAAATTTTGGTGAAAGATACAGAGGGTTACATGTATCTTAAAGCTTTTCCTTTTATGCCAGTGGAATACACATTATTTTACCTCTATGGATCAATATTTGGATTTTCAATTCTATATTTTGACCTGTACCGGTATATTAAATTATACATTTTAGGGTAAAATGTGGTTAATTACATATCAAGGAATTTTCAGAAATTAAAACTGTCTTTGTAAAAAAAGTTTATTAAATCTGGTTTAGGACTGAAGGAAAGTCTACATCTAGTAACAAAAAATCTAAAATATGAAATAGTTTTAGGATTTAAAAGAAGGTCAAAGGTCAAGTACATGTAGATATCTGCCCCACCTGTCTCTCTTTTAGAGGTATACTTTTTATTTGTACAATAAATTGGATCCATGTTTTGGAATAAAATTGTATAGTCTTGCACTTTGGTTGGGGGAAGTCCATTTCTCCTGCTTACTTGGTAGAATACAAAATTATAAACGATAAATTGATGTCCCATCTACCAGGTCTTACATTAACAGCAAAGATATATATAAATGGGACTACATGAACATTTCTGATGGATAACAATTGAAATCCTTGTACTATTATGATCATAACATTATAGGTTAAGGTAAACATTTTGTTTTGAATTATATATCAATCTAAGTAAAATTTCAAAAGTAAACTTGCAGGTTACAAGAATGCACTTACAAGTCATAAATCTATACATTTTGTTCTAGTTTTTTTCATTGACTCGGAGGAGAGTTAAGTGAAAATGCAAAGAGCTGAAAATTGATTGGTAAATTCATGTCCTGTCTGTCACGCTGAACTTGAAGCCCTGCCCACAAATTGTGTCAGGGCTTGAACAAAATTATTTTCCCCATTCTGTGAACAAAATGCTAGGGTCACACTCTACATCGAAATAAGCATCATTATTACATGAAATACTAATTATCAAGTAGGTACCGGTATGTACATAAATATAAATGAGTGGGTTGGATCACATTCTATGCTGTCATGCTGGAATTGCCCATTTGTTAAATCTCTCTATTCTACATGTATCTCCCTTCTCTATTTCATAAACTGTCATAATGACATAATATGACATACATAACTGACATAAATACTATTAAAGGTTCTCAAAAATTACATGTAAAGAGACCTCTTTATTAAGATTTAGTAGGGGTTGAAAGAGGGAATGGAAACTCTTATATTGATTATTTAATTGATAATGAACTACATATAGTATGTATATGACATGAAAATAAAGTACAGCAAAATATTAAGGGGCCCAATATTTATTGCAAGCATAGAGAAAGTTGATGCAGGGATTCTGTACTGTCCCAATAAATTGAGCAAAAAATAAATATGGTAGGCTGAATGATTATAGAAGCACATTGAGGAAGAAACAACTTCACAGCTTTCGTAGGATTGTGTTTTCCTTATTCGGTCAAATCAGAACTTCTTGAATTCCTTTCCCCAGAATGCGTGTTTGCTTTTTCCCCTCCTGATTAGTAATCTACGCATGAGATACCGTGTTGCTGCAGATCCCATCTATCAAAAATCGAGCATTTGCTTGTGCAGCCCCAAAACTCTGGAATAACTTAACGTTGGAAGTCAGGAAATCACCATCTGTGAATATCACTAAATCAAAACTGAAAGCACATCTTTTCAATTAGCTGTAAATCTAAGCATATCCGGAGCTCTTGTATCACAGTAGAATATATAGTTTTCTGCGCTCCATATATGTACCAGTATTATTGTTATTTTATGTTGATGCACATTTACATTTGTGTAATGAAATTAGGTGGAGGTTGTTTTTATTCCAGTTGTTTTGTACATTGCTTGCTATTTTTTGATATTTCCTTCTTTTATTAAAGTTGGTAGCATGTTTTGGTGTTCAAGTGATATGGTATTATGTTGACCATTTAATTTTCCCAGTAAATTATCTATTATGAACTTTTGCATTTTTGATTTTTAAATTGTTTTCCTTTGCAGTTGTTTTTTGTGATGTGTACTGTAGTAGACTTGATACATGTAGCTATTGCCTATCGAAAGACAGAAGGGCTTTAACTCTATGTTAAATGATATGACTTAATAGCCTTCTGGCTCTCAACAGATGATATGTACCTATAGTCATAATTTCTAAAGGGAATGATCCAGATGTAGTGTTTATTGCGTTCACAACTATTATGTACCACATTTCGTTTTTGTTAGGATTTTATGTTCATGTACCAGCTTTGCAATCACGTTATCACCACATGCAGTTACAAATGACATTTCCATGAGCTTGGCACAATCACACACATTTTCAAAAACTAATTCATACACAATCATGTAAATTTTGTTTTCCACAGAAATTTGTTTTCTTCAACATTTTTCATGATAACACAGTGCATTGCACTTTATACAATATGTACCCATTTTAGTAGTGATCATTCATCGCAATCCTTTTCTCACCATGCATGAGTATGATGGCAATTTACACAGTATAATGGGACAACACTTTTCCCTTAATTAGGGACTGGTCCCAAATCCCAGTTAGCTATACATTTAACTAATATGTAACTATGACTATATATCACTATAACTATAAATATAATTATAATTATTGATATAACTATAATTATTTAGAAACTCTTTCTACAACTATAAAACAGTCTCCTGAAGTTAAATTGAGAGGTCATTGCAATTGAACCAATAAAATAATTCCTGAATGTTGATTAGCATTAAAATCAATAAACAATTAACTCAGATGATTATACTGTACAAAACATTTTTCATATAAATTTCAGGAAATAAAGTTTGTGATAAAAGTTATTATTATTGTTATCAAAATTGTATTACTATTGATATTAGTAATGTGGGACTAACCACTTTAGATTTCTAGAGCCTTATCAACATTCACATACATATTTCACTTCACATCTATTTCTTAAACATTGGAAATATGTCTTGATGAAAATTGTATCTCTTTGAAAATATGTATTTAAAAATTAATAGATTGTGGAAAAATAGATGCTCTTTATTTTATTACTTTTTCAGTCTGAAGAATATACCGTGTTCCAGAATTCGAGATAAACCAATTAGGTGAAATCATCCTCGTACGTAGTACCCAGGATGGAAATGTAAAGTAAACAACATGTGTGTCTTTAATAATGCGTGCTTCTAAAATGAATAAATGCTACTTTCACTATAGTGCGCAGTCATACATGTATACTGATAACATACAAATTGTGTTTAATATATCCTCAATACTGAATACAGTACTGCTTTTATGTGTGTAGTACATGTGTAACTGACATGTGCATGTCATGAAATAGGAAAATTCTATATGATGTGTATTGTATAACCCCCCCCCCCCCCAACAAAAAAGAACAACAACAAACAAAGAGTGAGAAAATAAATGGGATGTCATGGGTGTCAAATGAAACAAAGGGATTTAAAGGTAGGTACTATGTCCCATTTGCAGCCAACATCAAATTCTGTAGAACTTTGCAGGAATTATGTCCTATATGTAAAATTTAAACATGTCCTAATATTCAAATTATGCAAGGAAACCTGTTTACTTTCTAGACTTCACTGTCAGACACTATTGAGTGACTGACTGACTTCTTTTTTTTCTTTGGTAATAACATACAGAAAATGAGCTAAAAAGGGTACATGAGCATTTGTCTACATCAATAACATCTTCTTGTAATGGCCAAAATTAAACTGATTGAATCTTTGCGCAGCACGAAATGTAGGACCATTCGGTACAAGGGTCTGAAATCAGACTATTACTAAATGGATTTCAATTACTAAAGTCGATTCGACAACTAAAATGGTTGTATTTTCCCACTTAAAGACATTTTCAAGCCCTTTCGTTTTGAGGGAATTTCTAAATTAGTATTATCTTTCAAATGCCAGTGGAATTTAACCTTTTCATTTTTGTGGCCTGTAAATGGGACATAGTACCTTTAACATCATATCTGCCAGTTCATTTCAATCATGTTAACACTTCAAACAGACCACTTCACAAATGTATTCAGGTATAGATGCTTTCACAACAAGATCCTTTTCACCAACTATATATCACATCACACGCATTACAGGATTTTTCTGATATTGTCAGCTACTGGGGTTCACTATTGCTTGTTGCAATGTCAGACATATCTCTGAAAAGATACAGGGCCACAATAACAATATGTATGCTAGAGGCCTGCATATGATATTAATATATTTGTGAAGTGGTTTTTCATCTTACAGAAACTATTAATATAGTCATGCAAGATTTTTTCTTCTACATATTTTTTATGGTAGTACCTAGAATTAATATTCATCTTTGTGTAGTGGTGTGATTAACAAATGTTTTTTTCCTTCCCACCTCCATAAACTACTTATTGCATTGTATAGACACATCACATACACTGTACATGTTTTGTTTGCTTTAGCCTTGAACTACATGTAACCGCAGTAGATGTATTAAACAAATACAACATTTCAAATCATATCTGTTCATATCCCATGTTGACTGCTCCTATACTCTACATGTATTTCACCATTCAATATTGATGTTCTAGTAGATCACTAACATCTAGGGACGTCTTTATCATGCAAGAATAACATATTCTTCAGTATTTTTTTTTTTATTATCACGCAAGAAATTCCATTCTTCGATCAGGATTTTAAAAAAAATTGCTATCATTTGAAGTGAACTCTTCATTAACATCTAACAATAGGCTTATTGAACGAGCAAAGGCAAAATGAGGGCTTGGCTTGGCTAGCCTGGAGCAGACAAATATATCAATTGTGCAAGTATTTGCAGTACATTCCAAGCCTTTAAAGGAAAATCAAACCTTTATTACAAGTTGCCTTTTAAAGTTATGCCACTCTGGCGTTACCATTGACATTGAAAATGATGAGACACTCTGAGAGAGAGATATGGAGCAAGAATAAAGCAATTCAATGGACACTTCTTCTCTTACCAATAATTGCATGTAACCATTCCTATTTTGGACGAAGGATTCCTTTTTCTGGGCCTTCAACCTATTGATTTGAACCCTAGATTCCTCTCTTTTTTGGAAATATTCTGTGTAAAAAATTTACGCAAAATAGACTGTATTCCTAATTTTGCCTCAAGAGATTCCTAATGTTTGCTGTGAAAGATTGGCATCTAGGTATGTAATTACAATTTAGAGGAAGTTTAAGGGAATTTGAATGGGCTTAGGTAACCTTTAATAGTGAAATGTAGTGGCACAAAAACATGCATCCTGAAGGCAGAAGGTGTAAGAGTTATTACTGTTTGTGGATTAATAGCTTGTGTTGGTACATATTATCTCAATGAAATTTTAGGTCACATGAAGCTTAATCAAGACAAAAAGGCTATATTTAGCATTGCGGCATCGATAAATGCTTACCGTACTCTTCTAAAATCAAGTCATGACTTCACCATATTCTATTTATTTCCATTGAATCAAATTTCATCCTATTAAAAAAAAAATAGTGGCAGTGTTTGTCTGTAACTACTTAAAGGCATCGTTTAACAATGTTAAGTCGGAGATGCATCGCCCTACGTGTTATCAGTGTCTGTGATATGGTGTATTATTGAAGCCCTAAAAACAATTGCACTTCAAAATGACCATGAAGTGCCTCAAAAAATTAAAAACCTTTGAGTGACCAGTGTTACCATGCCAGCACCTATTTTTCCCAATAGACTGTAGTGTTAAAAAAAGTAAAAAACCGTTAGGAAAACACAAAATTCGATTTCGATTTCCTATCATAAATATCTTGGTAATCAGACAGGCTTGTAAAAGTCATGGGATTCCTGACTGACCTAACGGTTTATAATTATCATTGTAGCACTAGCTAAATCCAGGATTTTGTTTAAGAATCTGAGACAGAGTTACCCAATCCCTTTAAAGTAAAATATAGCTATTTCGCATACCGGTATACCGATTTGACATACAGTATGCATATGACAAGTACATGAACATGTACATTTAGGTTACCACGTATTTGCAGCATTTATATACAACATGTAGCTATACAGCTGTGTGTCAGATTATTCCATCTGTTTTTTATGAAAATGTCAGCAAAATACATACATGTAATTGATATTATTGTGTGTTTGTAACAATCCTTTGTAATAATCATTATTTTGCCCATTGAGTGTGTATCTATATCTTTTCCTAACATTTCTGCTTGGGGCTGTGGAGGAAAAAAAGAAAGCAATTGCTGTACTAATGTCTCTCTGTCATATGAATATAGCTGTAGGATTTCTTTCAGCTTTATTATATTGCTACAAATATTAAAGATATACCATGTGGCATTATTTATGTGTGTAGCATGAACAAGATAATTTCCTTTTCTTAATTACTCTCATGTTCCTTCTCTTTCTTTGTAACTCACTGCAGACTCAGATATATATTTTTTAAAATTTGTTTATCATATTTTGAAGATTGTACATTAAATCGTTTAGAAACTGAAACTGAAACATGTCAACATATCATATCTGGTGCATTTTGTGTTAATAGTTTGCTTAGCATTAAATTATAATGTAATATAATTACAGGATGAAGATTCGTACTAG
This sequence comes from Strongylocentrotus droebachiensis, assembly GCA_035222895.1. Classification (NCBI taxonomy): domain Eukaryota; kingdom Metazoa; phylum Echinodermata; class Echinoidea; order Camarodonta; family Strongylocentrotidae; genus Strongylocentrotus; species Strongylocentrotus droebachiensis. Next base: position 56,319 of record JAVYIG010009244.1, on the reverse strand, counting down.
ATATATGTATAATAATTTTGTCCTTTAACTTTATTTATTAATCAAGCTTATTCCAATTTTGTTTTTCATCCCGCTGTCTTTATTTTCTCCTTACTCTTAATTCTCTCTCTTCCCACTCGCTTTCTCCCTCCTTTACTCCCTTCCTATCGCCCTCTCTTCCGGTCTCCCTCCCTCCTTATCTCTCTCCCCTCATGTCTCTCTCCCTTCCAATCTCCCTCTCTCCCTCCACTCTCCCTTTCTCCCTCCATTCTCCCTTTCTCCCTCCATTCATTCTCCCTCCCACCCTCCCTCCCTCCATTCTCCCTCCCTTCCCATCTCACTCTCCCCCTCCCTCTCTCTCTCTCTCTCCCTTTCCCCAACCCCCTTCTCACAATCCAGGTCATAACTGTCTACAGCTTGCCTGGAATGGACCCTGACTGGATGATGGGAGAGAGAGGTTCACAGAGGGGGAAAGTGCCCCTCACGTACATGGAACTACAGTAGGCAACAGGGGATGGGAGGGCTAAAATGTAGTTATACAAACAGGGATGTTCAACCTTACACTATTATCATGGTACTGAGTCCCGGCATGCAATCGCATTGTTGAAGAAACAGTCTAGAACGCAGTCTGAGTATTAAACATGTACCAGCATTTTTCAACCTTTTTAATCGTGGCACCTTTTTGAGAGGTAAAAATTAAGTTGCGCATCACCCTAATTCCAAATTCATAACAGACTACCAGTATTCATTTTGCAATCAAAGAGAGTATACACACATTGGTAACCGAATGTAAAACATTGATTTCATGAATTGGACGTTATTCCAAAATATGTTTTTAATGTAAATCGATTTCTATTGCAACACCCTGGTTAAAAAGTTTGACATTAAATTGTGTATTTGGAGCCTCAAGAGTGTTAACTCTGTGTTAAAGTAACCAAGTATGTGTGAGGTCACTCAAGAGCGGACCCATTCACGTGACCTTGCTTCTATGATATAGAATAAAAACAAAAGTGAAAACATTCAAATTGCCCTTCAACATAACTACCGGTAGTACTTATCCTTGTCTTTAGCAGTTTAATACCCTGCACTTGATATCTCATTACCTGTAATACAATCTTGTGATGAGAGCCAGAAGGCCCATTAATCAATATCATTTTACATTAAAGCCGCATTTACACTGCAAACAAAAATTATCAATTTGTCTCAAATTTCGATGAAAAATCTAAATCGAAAAAATCCTCCTCTGGAGTGTTTTTTTTTTTAAATGCCTGCCAAAGTTTCACTGATTTTTGCAGTTTAGCTGCAAACTTCGGTAAGAGACTGATTTGACTCTCCTCGCTTCTATGCAGGCCGGCACTGACGAGTGGCTCATGCGCGCTTTACTCACTAAAAAAATTGGTATGAGCAAACTTTGACTGTTTTTTCATGGGTTTTTCCAGTAGTGTAAATGTTTTTTTTTTTAATTGATGATTTTTCAAAATGGTGTTTAGGATGTGTGAATAGGCCTAGGATTCATGTTTCCTTGCTTCTCATCAGACAATATCCTAGACTTGGCTTCCAAGCCTAGCTATCTCTTTACTTTTAGCCGTGGTTTATCACTTTCCGATTGAAACCTTCTTGCATGGTAAACAACCATCTTCTTGAATTTCAGAAGTGGCTCAGTTTTATGCTGCAAAAGTATTAAAGCACAACTCATGTATGTCATTTTTTGTAATTCAAGAAATTTTTAGGTTAATAGTAGTGATTCCCATCAGAAGTTTTTCTTCTTACCGTATGTATGGTTATTGTTGATAATTGCAAATTAGAAATGGACTCATTCTACCGTAATTTGCAATTATGGAAAATCAATGATTTTTATAATATGTTTATACACACATTTACACTCTTTATGTTTGGAAAACTTGTAATAACTTATCCATACGAGATACTCAAAAAGGCATTAACTTCCCAATTGAAACAAATCTTTCTAGGTATACTAGCCGTATTTCGATGACCCATTTTCCACCATTGTTGACTGTTAAAGAACATGTAGGTTACATATTTGTTTAATAAAGTTTAAGGTTGGACATCCTTTAAAAAAATACAAACTAATGTTTATATAGTAATAAAAGTATTATGCATAGGTATATTTCTATTGTTTTTAAATGTAAGACCTAGTCATATTTTATTGTTAGTCTAGCTTGTGTAGGTATTTGTGTATAGACAAAACTCTTTAGCAATGACATTATGTGTTAACTCTATGTATTGTACTTTAATAACCAAATATCCATTAACAAAGAACAAACCATGTGTTTATTGAAGTATACGTAAATTAGCTGCACTGATTAGCTGTTCAATAAACACACATTTTTGTTTTGGAAGGCAGTCGGAGGAATCTCTTCCATGTTTAAAGATCTTAAAATACAACATAGATTTAGCTAAATGAAGTATTCTGAAAATGTCCCCATGCTTATTCATCCTCTAAAAATTCTGCCCTTTTATTTGGATATAAGAAATGCATTTATCTCTTTCTGGGGCATAGGCTGAGTATAGGTTTGAAATAGCTCTTATATTCCCTTCCTATCTTTTTAACAATTATTACTTGCGAGTAGTTTTGCATAGACGAGTATTATTTAATATTTCTTGGTTAATTCAATATATGATGTATGTTTAATGCTTGCGTGGGATGATAACTTATATATTTTCTGCTAATTATATTCTTAGCCATTCCATACTAAGTTGTATAATATCTCTCTAGGAATGTGAACCACTATTGAAGCATGACTTTTTAGTGTATAATATTAAAGTGCAATTACAAATAACAAATAAGGTAGTTCATTATGGTTATACCGGTACCTTAGCTTTTCTGTCAAGGGATTTATTGCCCACAAGTTTACAAGGGAAGATTGTAAAAACAATTTAAATACCGGTACATGTATTTCTTGTGGAAGAAAAAAAATATATTAGTACACTGCATGGACACTTATATGTACTTAGAAGATGTAAAAGTATTATTGCATTTTTCCTTATGCCACTTATAAATTCAAACTACTTGAATATAGTTCAATTTTATCTAGTTCATAATTTGTCATTATTTTAAAGTACATGTATGTGGATATCTGTACTTACTAGTAGGTGTAACTGTATTTAAATGTAAGATATCGCTGCTTGGCAGATTGTCCATTACATTGGTGTTGCATTTTAAGGTTAATGATTTCACTTCAGCAGTTTCATCGCATGCATTAGAACCTACAATTAATATCAAGTCTTCTTTGGCAACAGTTTTTCCCCATAATATACATGTTCCTTAAAAAAAAACATTCTTTTTGAAATTATTGATTATAAGACAATATACCTAGAAAATTTAACAAAATTGTACCATGATATGCCCCAAAAGTTACAAGTTTGATAATAACTTTTAATGAGAAATATATATGATAATTAACACGTTTGGTTCAGTATTAAAATGTTCAAGCCCAGTCTGTAAAATCAACATTTTTTGTATGGACTACAGTGGACATATGGTAACGTGTCAGACAATGCAACACCAATGCAATATGGCAGTCTTTATTTCACGATGTCCACCAATTTCTTCCAAACTGTTGAAAACTCGAAGTATATCTACCGGTATCATTGGACAAATTTGTACGGTCCAATATTAGCCGTGTTTACTGGATATTCTATGGACATAACATGGGTGAAGTGGGTTGGCACATGTGTATAAGTAAAATTAATAAATAGACTTGTAATATAAAGGTATCTTGAAAATGATGAGTTTTTATTATGACCTGTTCATGTACGTATGCGTTACCTGTATCTATTATGCAAATCTTGAGCTTCATAAAAGATTTGTGTGTGATGAGAGAAGAAAATGAATATTTAGAAACCGTTGAAAACTTCTTTTTACCCAATGCAATTGAATTGATTGTGTTAACTTTTTTAACCAGTTAACTACCAATCAGATGACCCTATTTAAGGGTACAGCGTATATAATGAAACATGTCTGTAAAGTCATGCTACATGATTGTCGACTAAAGATGGAAAAAAGAAATAGATTTATTAGAGGATATCTCCTGAAAAGAGAACATATTGAAGCACTTACAACAAGACACCAGTTGGCCATTTTAAATGATGCATTCAAATCCATGCATGCTTGCAGATTGTTATGTACTAAACAAGGTAACAATAGTTCAAACTAAAAGGCCAGCTATTTAAAACTTCACTATTCCATGTCTAAACTGATTAATTAAAAGAGGTAAAGGGTAATATTCAGCTTTCATTCGACACATTGCTTGCACATATTCATTGTCATGTATCACAGACTGAACAGCTAATACCGGTATGCAATGTGCATTCTGACAATGGAATATTAGGTTAATGCCATAAATGTAGCTTTAATCACTGGGTACTTGGGGAAGAACCATGCCTGAATTTGATTGAATTACAAAAAAAATCGCTATTGTGTAAAAGATCTTCTGAAATATTTAATACCTTCATGTACAGTGTACATGCAACAAGATGAGAAGGGAGAGAGAAAGGGACATACAGTCACAGAGAGAGAGATATATAAAGGAGTGATACGATAAGATATAATGTAGAACAGCAAGTTCAAGAAGAAAAAAAATTAAGAAAAAAAGAGTGTATGAGAGCAGGAACTGTGAAATTACATGGAAATGCTGAAAATTAATACCAATACAAAGACTGGGGGAAATAAATTGCACATTATGAATCTTTCATTGAAAAAATTTGAGTTTATTTACAAGACATGACATTCTCCACATTAACATTCTTTATTTCTTGATTAAGGGTAGCCTACATTGAAGATCAAAATAAGAAAACGACATGAGGAAAAACAAAACAATAACATAGCAAACATAATAGTATAAAGGAGTCGTGCCATTATTTGGGAGACACTGTAGGGCATTGTAAGACCCTTATCTCACTAGAAGATGCTTCTGCTGCAACCCCCAAAATTGAGAAACCTTGGTGGATCATGGCTGAATCTTTTCAAACTTCTCCATAGTATCTTGAGCCTTTCTAGGATTGAACACGTATCTCCCTGGTCGCAACAAAATTGTGAATATGTTCAAAACTTCAGTAGCGAGAGCAAGGAGGTGCTAACGCACATCACGATCGGCTCAAGAGCATATTAAAAACGACATATCATCACTGGCGTACTGGTGGGGGAGCTAGGGGGGGCGCCAGCCCCCCCAAATAAAATTGAACCATGACTTATTTTCAATTCCGTGATGTATAAATGTTCGTGATATCACATTATTTTCAACAAAATGAGCGTTTCTCTATTTCTGTTGCAAACTGACGCATTCCCAAATAGCCAGGAAGAGTATATGTTTTTTTACAGTCACTCAGGGGCCGTGGCCACTAACAGTAACACTAGTAAAAAAAAATCCTTTCCAGAAGCAGTGTGACAATTAAGCACTGCCGGGAGTTCCATACTTAAATCATGTAACACTGCACATGTACCGTTTAGGGGCCCAGTATGGAAATTGAATTCAGACAAGATTAAGAGTAGAGAACGGTGGACGAATCGTCTTCTTTCTCTTATAATTTAATAAAACGGCAAAGCTTCCGCACTTCGGGAGGGGGGGGGGGGCAACTGAAGTCAGACGAGGATCAAGAGTCGGGACCGGTACAATGAATCGTCTTCTTTCTCTAATAATTTAATGAAACGTCGAGCTTCCGCGCTTTGCGCGGGAGGGGGCGTTGCGCGGGAGGGGGCGAAAAAGAATTCAGACAAAGATTAAGAGTAATAATTTATTGAAACGTCAAAGCCTCCGCGCTTCGCGCGAGATGGGCGAAAATGAATTCAGACAAGGATTGAGAGTAATAACATGAATCGTCTTCTAATTTCTCTAATAATTTAATAAAACGTGAAAGCTTCCGCGCTTTGCGCGGGAGGGGGCGGAAAAGAATTCAGACAAGGATTAAGAGTAATAATTTATTGAAACGTAAAAGCCTCCGCGCTTCGCACGAGATGGGCGAAAATGAATTCAGACAAGGATTGAGAGTAATAACATGAATCGTCTTCTAATTTCTCTAATAATTTAATAAAACGTGAAAGTTTCCGCGCTTTGCGCGGGATGGGCGAAAAAGAATTCAGACAAGGATTAAGAGTAATAATTTATTGAAACGTCAAAGCTTCCGCGCTTCGCGCGAGATGGGCGAAAATGAATTCAGACAAGGATTAAGAGTAATAACATGAATCGTCAAAGCTTCCGCGCGAGGGGGGGGGGGGGGAACTGAATTTAGACAAGAACATGATACAACGAATCGTCTTCTTTCTCTAATAATTTAATAAAACGTAAAAGCTTCCGCGCTTTGCGCGGGATGGGCGAAAAAGAATTCAGACAAGGATTAAGAGTAATAATTTATTGAAACGTGAAAGCTTCCGCGCTTCGTGCGAGATGGGCGAAAATGAATTCAGACAAGGTTTAAGAGTAATAATTTATTAAAACTTCGAATCTTCCGCGCTTTGCGCGGGAGGGAGGGTTAGGGGGGGGGGGGCTGGATCCAGAAGATGATTAAGAGTCGGGACCGGTACAATGAATCGTCTTCTTTCTCTAATAATTAAATGAAACGTCATAGCTTCCGCGGGAGGAGCGAAACAAGAATTACGAGTCGAGAACGGTACAACGTATCGTCTTCTTTCTTTAATAATTTAATGAAGTGTCAAAGTTGCTGGAAGGGGGGAACTGAAAAATAACTTAGTTCCTGGCCCCGGGTTTATATAGGGTTAAATTTGTAGTTTGGACATTGGCATTAATATATTTGTCGGTAATTGGTTGCTCGTTTTGTCGGTAATCGGTGGCCTCTACACCCTCCCCACTCCCCCACTGAAAAAGATTTAGCGATGCCCCTGATAACGACACAGTTTATACACTCGAGATAATTTTTACAAGTACTACTGATGAAGTACCGGATCACCGTCTTTGTGCATTGTGCAGCATCAAAGCATATACAACGTCTCCCATCTTGACAGATCACTTTTCTCTAACTTCTAACCAATCAGAAGGCCTCGTTTTTTCAGGAAGTGCCGGTGGACATTAATGCGCAAAATGTGGTTCTCAAATTGCTAAAGATTCCTACTCTTGGGAGGGGTAGGAGAAAGTAATTTTACGTCATATTACTCCAGGAAGTGCCTGAAATGCGTCTAATTTGGTTCTAAAATTGCAAATGCTTCTTACTCTAGGAGGGGGCCAGAACCCACCCCGCTTGGTCGCTCCGCTCCCTCGCCGCTAAAGCCTCGATCTGTCACATCATCGTTTTACATATATTTGACCCCATGCCATTTTGTGCCCCCCCCCCGGTAAGAAATTCCTGGATCCGCCACTGATGCCCATACCCCTTGAGCTTCGGGGGCTCCGCCCCTAGACCCCACTTTGCGAAACGTTCAGCGGGGCCTGCATTATAGAGTGGGGTGATGCGGATTTTTTTTTTTGTCAGCCCCCCCAAACGTTTTTGCTCATTACGCCACTGCATATCATAGCTCTAACTTGGCAACAGCGCCTAAAGTGTATTACAAGAGAATGAAAGTGGCTCTGATTTTCTTTTGCCCTTGTTTTCAGGCCTGTTCCAGAGACAAAAACTACCACGCTATCACCTCGCGCTTGACACGCTTCCTTTTAGCGGTGGGCTATAAAAGAGTATTGTAATGCAGTCTTAAGTACCCTCATGCTTCACTTTGGAATCGGTATTAAAGATATCTAAACAAAACAAAAACCGAATTAAAATAAAATGGCATTATGGTTGCCCATTACAAATAGGGCTAGACACATGTACAATAATAACATTTCACAATCAGTACATTGTAATTCCAACAGCTTTTCCAAGGCTGGTGTGCACCATTTGCAATTACATCTATCCCACCTTGTAAGTTTGTTAGTGCGATTTCCAAGCTCTACTCCCATCCAAAGCTGCATAATACCGGTTCATGTATATTTTGCTTGAATTCCCAGACCTTTCCCCCGACTGTAAGCCCAAGGGCTTGTTCAGATATGACGTAAAGTGTAATGGGCTTCACAATTCTGTATCTCATAACACAGAGCTCAGTAAACACACGCAAGTTTTTCGTTGCAAGCAGTTGCCATTCATTAATATACAACAAAAAAACTGCAGCAGTTATTTTGCGACGGCTACCATGCCATATCTGAACAAGCCTTAACTTTTTTTTTGAGATTTCCCCTCATTTCCATGATAGCTGGGAACCCTGCCTTCTATATTTTGTAATCACCCAACTTAATGATACAAACTTCTAACCATTTTTTTCTTCAAATTATGAGGTAATTGTTTGCCAAATATGCTGTACACAAAGTTCCCCTCATCCTTTATCCACAGTAAAATTATTGTTAAGGCTAATGAGAACAGTGTCCACTTGCCTCCAATGTCTAGGGTTACATGAACATGTTTATCCTATTGCCATCGGTGCATTTTTTTATAACAAATATTGTGTATTAAAAACTTTCTACCTTAAGTTTTTCAGGAGCTTAGCTTTCCCTGTATGTTTAACCGGTACACTATAAACAATCTAAAGTAAATGGATGCCAAATTTTAAGTGATTTGCATTAGCTTTGTTGAATCCCATTCATCATGTTCCAAAAATGACGCTGAAACCTTCATAAGTCTAAGCTCTTCTGAACTGGACTTGAGATGCATATCCATAGCAACCATCTACGCTTCCATGCCAACTGAGTGTCATAGTGATGAATGTTATCATAGTGATAAATATTCATAAGCTGGTGATGCATATTCATAAGATGGCGATGTATATTCATATGACAGCCAAAAGAATACATCACTGGTAGTACAGCTCCAGATTGGCACCATCTGAAACTTCATCTGAAAGTAGAATATGTTAAGGAAAAATCTCTGCGAAAATCAACTTTAAAAATCCAATTTCACAATGAAGCCATAAGAGATCAAGATAAAGATGGTGAAGTTTACAATCCCATCCATTCAAAGTACTTTGTAACCACGAGGAAAATATGCTATAACGAATGTGGGGGTTCTAAAACTGGGGATTCTCAAACTTTTTCCTTCTTGTTCCAGATGGGATTTTGATAAAAGTTATTAAAGGTCGATAACATAAAAAAATCTTACGGTCATTGTAGGAGTGGAACAATGTACTTTTAATTGCTGGAAAGCCAGACTTGACTGAACAGAGTTTCTGGTTTGAAACTAGAGGAGTAACATATCTTACTTCAGGAAATTTAAGAAAAACTCTAGTCTAAAGAACACCACGTTCATGTACGGTAGTTGTTCACAGAAGATAAGATTAGAGAATCAATCTTCTTATAGGTACTGTCCCACATCCCTAACAGGGGTCTGATGGGCAGTGTGAGTAGAGTGCATGTCTGGGTGAATTGCCCTTTGGTCTATACCCAGCCTGTCTACTATCCAAATGGTCAATAAATCATTTGGTCTATACTTATCTATTGGTCTATTGACCATTGAGGCTCATAGTCATTTGGTCTAATTTCCATTTGGTCTAATCTCCAATTAGTCAATAACCATTTGATTGATTGTTTGTTTAGTATAATAACCAGTTAGTCTAATTCCTAGTTTGTCCAATGTCTATTTTGTCTTCTATTCATAAGATCACATGATCATAAGATTATTTATGATTAAATGACTATTAAATGTATAGTGGACAAAATGGAAATTAGACAAACTATTAATTAGACTGACTGAAAATTAGGCCAAATGAGCGATAGACCAAATGGGTAGTAGACTTATTGGAGATTAGACCAAATGATTATTAGACCATTAGGATGGTAGACGGACTGGGTGTAGACCATATAAGAATCGCCCAATTGGGTAGTGGGAAAACTGGTTGTAGAACAAACGGCTATAAACACATGTCTGCACCCACCCTGTGCACAGCAAGAGCGCTTCATTTTTATTTGAATGTTTCACTTTGTCCATAACTTCAACTCCACATCCAAACAACAACAATGGTGAAGAAAAAGGATACAGTCTCTTAGCGTGATGTGATCTTTGTAGATGCTGTACCATTTCTTGATGATGATCCTGTCCCACTTGGTTCCTGTTTGAGCGGATACAAGCTTCTTCAGGTCCCCTATGGTATCATCCTCGCTGCATCACAATATCTGGTTAAGGAAGATCAGTGATCTACATGTAACCCTCCCCAACATAATAATAATAATAATATTTAATTTTTATATAGCGCCTATTGCAAATGTCTCTCAGCGCTTTCCAAATATACTATTACCCCGGTCATTGGATTCAGTGCTTGCCCGCACACACTGTGTGCACAATCTCCACTCCCTGGGGAGCATTCCAGCCATGCGTTACACGACGCTCAAAAACTGTTTGACTAACAATGACGTTCGCATCCTACCGAGAACCCATTTAACACCTGGGTGAAGAGTAGCAAGTGCAGGTTAATATCTTGCTAAAGGATATTAGTGCCGTGTCGAGATTCGAACCCTCAACCTTCGCATCTCCAGTCAAGCGCCTTTAACCACTCGACCATGACACTCCTGCATTTGCTTAAGAATTGATTTCCCCAAACATCATTGGTTCAGGGTTGAGTTTCAATGAGGTTTCATTTAGGTTAGGTTAAAGTAATCATGTTGGGTCCAAGCCATCCAAAAATTGAGGTTGGAAATTTGATCAGTGTTAAAATTTGACTTGTCAGCAATTGTTGCTATTACACACATGTACATCTTCTTTTTTTTTCTTTAATGGGACAACTAAACAAGACATCTCAACTGCAGAAGTACATGTAAAATCATAGTAAGGAGCTGGAATGTATTTATTTCTAAACGAATATCAAGATACATTTACACTCCCTTTTCTTTTAATCGGTCCCTATAAAACATTTTCCACGGTATATGATCCCAATTCTATGTGCTTCGCTTCAACTTCATGGTCATACATGAAGGAAAAAAACTGGAAAATGTGAAATTTTAGGATCTTGACAATCCTCCCACGCAAGATCTATTAAACATGCTCTCATGTGTAAAGAGAATTTGAATACAGTATTACAGTATGTTTAATTATTATTTTTCAGTTTCATTGGGAATCATGCTGTTAGACTCGGTGCTTCTGCATGACCAATATTCCTTGGATACAAGTACTACTGTACTCCAATAACACTACCTATACCCTACCTTATACAACAGCTTACTTCGAATCGTTGGGTCATTGTCATTGTCGGTGGTCGGGTTACCCTACCTTCTGTGAAAACATGCCCCTTTATCTGCGAAATGTTGGGGGTAGTGTTTGTGAAATAAATCCCTCCTACCTACCAATGGCCTACCGTATTTGCCGAGGACTTTTGATATTTTCTCCTCTGGCCTTTATGCCAGAAAAATTTGGTAGTCCAATTTATCCAACATTTTGTGAAAAACCTACAGCAAATCTGATGAAGGTTGCATCCTTAACGTGCATCTTCACACGATGTTCCGTTTTGGTTTCACAAAAGGTCGGGTATCGTGACCTCCAGACCGAACGCGATGACCCGGTGATTAGAAGTGAGCCTCAAATAACTCCTTTTGTTGTTCTGTTGCCATTCAAAAGGATACTTGCACTTGACCCTGACCTTCTTTCCCAATCTGTCGTTGAGTGTTACTTCAATCATAATGGCAATGTGTTCTCCTCCTGCAAAACAGAATAAACAAATAAAAATGAATACTTGAGTTCATGAATATATGATTGAAAAATAAGAGGTTTGGTCACTGAAATAAAAACAGTAATATGTGTCATGAAACCTATAATTATGGAATTTGAAGGTAAGCGAAAGTGCGTAACTCTATTACTCCGTAACAAATTTGCACATTTTGGGTAAAAATTCTTGACCGATTTCAAAGTGTTTTGCAAAAGTCGGCGGAGCAAGTGTGGCTTCAGGCGGAGCAAATGTCGGCGGAGCAGTTGTCGGCGGGGCAACCTTCGTTTGAGGAGCATTCGTCACCGGAGCCATTGTCGTGTTTTGCGGAGCAATTGTCGCGTTTTGCGGAGTAAATGTCCGCGGAGCAATCATCGGCGGAGCATGTGTCGGGTTACCTAGAAATTCTATCCAGCCAATTTTCAAAATTGCCCCAAACTTTGTAGACCTATATTACCTTTAACGTTATAAACGATAAATCCTCGGGCAGACGGACAACTCGTAAAAGTAGACAGTGAATTGAACTGGGGGTATTTTATGACGAGGAATCATTGATCGGTTTAACCCTACATCAGCAGAGCGCCAAAGAAAAAAGCCGTCTGCGACGCTCCTAATTTTTCAGGACGCGATTTGTTTGCGTTTACAAAGATATCTTCATTTAATAATAATAATGCAGATGATCCTTATTCTCGTACCAGCGCCCCCTAGCCAGGTCTGGCTGCATTTCTTAGGGTGCGGGAATGGGTAAACACCAACGGCAACGCATAGTCTAGATCTAGGCTAGGCTATTGGTTTTGTTTACATCACTCTTCAGTCTTCACGCAGGGGTATGGGTGTCAATTAAGGCTAGGTGATATTACTATCTTATGCACCTGTCAATTGTATGACCCACCCCATGAACCCCGGGGATGGTGCGTCGCTTGTCTAATGTGCGTCGGATTTTACTATACCATGACGCACATATGCGGCAAAACTATGACGAACTTCAGGCTACCAATGACGGTACCTCGGTCAAAATTATGACGCACCAGTTGTTGATTTTGACTGTCATTTTGACGCACATTCGACATGGTCGAAATGATACAGAACGTGTTTTTCCTGATTTGCGATCGGGGTCCTATCTCATTTCCAGGCACGAGCACTCGTTTGTTGTTGCAATACCGTTCCCCCACCTGCACCGTGCACGGCACAACGTTTTCTATTTTCTAGTAGACATCTACGATAGATCTACTGGGATGGTGGTGCAGGGCTTTGCCATAAAATGCCCTTGTTTTTATATAATATTCCCTTTTCTGAAATCTATCATTAATACGCTCTAGATCTATTATCAAAATCAAAGTAAAATACAGAATACGTACGGTCAGATTTGTTTCATATTTCTTCAAGTCTTTTTAATGCGCGCGATGGTGAAGCACAGCGGTACGTCACTTGGATCTCACACTCATCACATGGATGAGTTTGTTTCGCTGCACTGCGCAATGTCTGGCTTTTACATACACATTTCAAGGCACGTAAGATGCTGCGAACGTAAAAGCGCATTTAAAACGCCGCTTACTTCAGTCCGATCACTACGTATTGAACCCACAGAAAACCAACCGCATGGCGATCTGCGATAAATGTGCTTTCCTATGCGAAAAAATTGTCTGTAGCTTGTCAAGTGCTGAGCTGAAAGTTAGTACGGTAGTACAAAATAAAATTTAAGTGCCAATTACAAATCAATTTGAAGATCGTATTATAAGTATGATCGTAAGTAATAGTACTTGCATTGTTCGTGTTATGGTGACCAGCGCATTAATTTTGCTCTTTAATTTGGCAATTGCTTGCAAGAACACATTGATTTTCAGCAATACATGTGTGTATTATCAATTTCCTTCTTTTTCGCCCCGAAAAGTTAAAATTTTCGCTCTTTTTCATCATTTTGATAGGTTTTTGCACTTGCCCCTGGCGTTGTTTGAACTCGGCACGCCTGTAGAAGGTGGAGGGGAGGGGCAGACTTGTGCCTCCCAGACGGTTGAGCGCGTTTTAGGTCAGAATAATGAGATAAAAACATCAAAACGAGTATGGGTTCCACAATTCTACATTGTAAAATGACACAAGGTTGGTAGTGCCGAAATATGAGAGATTTGGATCAGAAATATTTCGTGGTAAAATGGCATCTATAAAAATATGGAAGTTAGGGCCTAAAACATACAGAAATCACGATCGCAGATCATCAAACCCGGGTATTGGCCTGTGTGAGGCTTGACTGTGAACTGACCAGTCGCGCCGCCACGGCTGACAATTTTATTTGCATTTGCCTTGGCCCCAAGACAAGTCTTCTTTTTTTGTTATTGCTCAGTCGGCAGATTTTCTTTAAATTATTTCGGTAAGTATATGCTATAGACTATATTAAACAATTTATTATTCCGCAAGTTAAATTTCAAAAGAAAATTTGAACTTACTCAAAACGGGATTTTAATTTGAAATCGCGCAACAAAATCAGTGGCGACTTGTTTCCGATGGTACATTCAATCGCATTGCATTTCTGCCGCGACCGTCGGGATTGCAGCGCTCAGATTTCCGATCGAAACGGATCGGCGCCAATTTTGTTTAATAGGTGACTCCAAATTAAAATCCCGCTTTGAGCAAGTTGACATTTTCTTTTTGAAAGTAAAATGCCAAAATAATGAATCGCTTACGAGATTCTAACAAATATAAATACCAAAATATTTGGGGCAAAGTTTGCCGACTCGGCATTTTGGTTGGACTAGACTTCACGAAGTACGAAGATTTTTGTTTCATGATTTCTATTGGATGAGAAGAATGACATTGTTATCTTTCATTTCATACTAAACTTTTAATGATTTATGTTTTCGGCGGTTTGTTTTGCTGCACTGTTTCACAAGAGCCGTGTTTAGTGCCATTCTGTACCCTGATCCTACCTACAGGATTTGAAAAAAAGTATCTAGACCGATTGGTTAACATGTGAATTTGCTTTTGGTGAAATTTCAGCAAAATTAGATTAGAAATATGTTTTTTTGGATGAGGAATGTGAAAATGTCATGCAAAAATGACGGCCCGTTTAGCGTTTTTTGTGTATTTACATACATTTTGGGGTAATTTTATGTCATGAAATAGAATCTTTCGGTCACATTTGAGATCACGACTTTTGGTTTAAAAACAAAGGAAAACAAAGCAATTAAATACATGATTTCCGGGCGTTTAAAATTGGCATAACTTTCTTATTACTGGGGCTATTATGATGAATGAGGCATCAAATAAAAGGTCTTATCAAGCTCCGTCGAATGGCATAAAGCAGGAGCTTGAATTCTGAGATTTAATTTTTTTGTAACATCCCTAGCTTTAGTCGTTGTTTTTTTTATTATCGACCATGAATCCGTGGCAGTTTTTCGTACGAAAAAACCTCTCAGCTAGACCAGTGATTATAGGCGGTGCGCAGCTCATGGTTCGTAGTCTCGCCGTATCAGACGTTCTGCTTAAGGTTAGTCTAGCAGCAAAGAAAAAAGCTCAGCACTCCGCCTAGATTATAGGCTATACTACTACTAGCTCCACGGCGCGGCGGCCACCCATATCATCACTGCATTGCATAGCTAGGCCCCCCTATTTCCACACAGAAACGGGTGCGCGCAATTAATGAATGACATGTCACACCTTCTTTCACAATAATTACACTCACATTCGTCTTTTTTTAATTCAAACCCACTTCATAATATAGTCTACATACCTAATTGTAAAAAGCGGCGGCAGGACTCAAATTCACTCAGCTGGTTCTAAGTTGTTGTTTTTAGGGCTGATCTCGACTCTAGATCTACCGAAGGCAAAAGTGGAAAGATTGCTACGGTATCTCTCAAGATCAGATCAAGCAAGAAGTAGAAAAACGCACCAATATTAGATACAATGTACATTTTTTTTCTTCATAGATTTTTATTCTCTGCTCTCATAAAGAACATTTTACATAATTTGTACAAAATTACAAATAATATTAACATAGGCCTAAATAAATTTGCAAGTGAACTACAAGGTTACAAATAAATTTTCATATAAAATATATCTGCAAATTAATGAAGTAACACATTTACAGAAGAAAATATTACCATTTTATATAGTTTCACATTTTAAACAAATCTCACATAGGCCTAAAGTTTTTACGATTTCCTCGACCAGCTTGCAATATAAATTCCCCATTATTCCTTTTCTTTTCAACAATAATTTTTCAAAAATTTCTTCAGAGAGAAAAAAAGGGTTCTAAGGAAAAGAAAGAAAAAGAAACATGATATGAGGACCTTTTTCTCGAAACGAGTCATTATCTGTATTTATATCTAGAATATATGGAAATCTGCCCACAGATTTTGAAATGAAGGGGAAAAAAAAAAAAAAAAAAAAAAGAACCTAGAAGACTATAATCTTTTCTTTGGTGTGCAATACTTATTCTATATGGTTGACTTTTTGTTCTGAAGTTTCAAAATTGTTTTTAAAAAGAATATATTAGGGGGGCCTATATTTTTCTCATATTTTGTCATTCTCAATGTGTACTATACGCTTTGCCAGATTTGCTAATGCATTCCTCTACTCCTCCAATTCATCACTGACTTTCTTTCGCTCATTCAATATTTAACAACAAATCATTGTCCATTCATATATCGTCTGTTCAGAGCCAGAAGGGCATTATTTGCAGTGGCGGATCCAGGGGGGGGGGGGGGGGGGGGGGGCACAGGGGGCGATTTTTGGGGGGACTAAAAAAAATATATATATGTTCTCTTTCCCACACGGTGCCCCTCCTTGTGCCCCCCCGGCAAGAAATTCCTGGATCCGCGCCTGATTTGTGTTATATGATCTATAACACAAAATATGCTTCCTCCCTTTTCGTTTCCACCATTCTTCCTCTCTTCCTTCCATCTCATGTCATTTTCTCTGTCTTAATTGCATATTCACTATTTCCTTTTTAAAAACATGATAATTCAGGTAATTACAAATGAAACGGCAATATACACATCCTTCAAAGTTGTACCCTTTATTCAATATACAAAAGAAGTCAGTAATACTATATTACATGATTGATGAACATGTATAGCATTCTAGATCTTTCATTATACTGGTACACCGAATATGTCTGATATAACACTCTAATCTTTACAAATTTTATATACTTATACCAACAATATTATTGACATTTTTGCAATTAATAGTTTTAGTTCAACAGCTTCATGATAAAGTCAAACTATTTTAGAGACTTTCACCACACGTGAAATTCTTAGAAAACGCTTGTACTCTAGTGTTATACACACATACAAAAGGAAGAGAGAGAGGGGGGGGGGGGGGGGGTAGAAGGGTTGACACTTTTAGAGTGGAAACTTGAGTGAGGATCAGCTTACTCCCTTACCATATACCTTGCATGATAATTATCTACTACATTTACAAACACTAGAGTACAATAAATACCCGTAATAAAATATTTAGTATAAAACAATTTTTTCATCTACCCTTGTCTAGATTTCATATCCCCCTCCAGAACCAATATAGGTATAGCTAGTTGTATAGCTATAAGTTTAGTGAAAACAAGCTGCAATTTGATTGTCATGGTTGCCGCAGCATTTACTGACAATTTATACCACCATACTTCTCTTGATAGAGGGTGGTAGGGGAGGGGAGTGGTACCTCTGGGCCCCTTGACAATTTCCTGTGGCAAAATCAACATTTTTAAAGGCTGTACATGTCGGCAAATTAAGATTATGATCGTTTTTCTAATTTGCTGGTTTGAAAATATGTTACATTAACATTTTCAACAAATTAATTTGTCAACCCCTGCCCGCAATCAAAATAGTGGAGCAATACACAATCACAATGATCATAACACAACTTATCACACTATGTATTACACAAGCAATTGTCTTTAGAGCAAAATAATGAGTACTAGATCATTTTCATGGGATAAATTATACAACATTTGGTACATCTATTTCTAAATGTCACAATGCAATGGATTTTTCATAATAAAAATGCTTTCAAGTCATTGATTTGTTCACAGTTCTTCTTGCTGGATGTAGTGCCATGCAGTCATAGATGTAAGGGAATGCAACAATTCCTCATTACTTTCCCCCTTTTGCAAAAGCCAAGGAAACTAATTCTGAGCATCTACATGATGAATTATTTTTACACTCAATATCACAATTTTGTGAGTTCGGAAAGTAGCATTCATGATTCTGGTATGCATGATTACACAATCTAAAGCAGATAGGTCCATATATTCTACTGAATTTTAAACCCACTAATAGTTGTGTTTAAAAAAGGAAATTAGTCGAGTCTAAGCTTTCCTTTGTTAAATGTGACCTTTGACCCAGGAATGTGTTAAAGTGAATTGTTAGAAAATGGATGTTTTGTGTTTAAGATAGGTTGCGTGAAATGAAATACTAGTATACTAAAGGTGCTAAAGACATTAGGAGAGAAGAAAATATAGCTCAAGGTATGTCTCAATCGTTATTAAACTAGGTTAATTTTATATACAACTGTTAATTGTCTATAAAGGGGGGGGGGGTTAAGAAAATATAGACCCTTTGTTGATTTCATTGGTATAACAGATTATCCTTCTCATTAGTCAGCCAGCATCTAAACTATCTGATGGCCGGTGCAGGCTGACTTATATTTGACTGATGGCCCGCAAGAATGACGGCCTATACAACCCAGGCAGCATTGGTGGTCTCAAGAACCCTGAGAAAAGTGGCCTCATGACGGTTCATGGCTGCTATAGCCCAATCAATGGGCCGATGGTCTACCGGGCCACATCCGGAAAGAGCACTATTCTCAGATAATTTACAACTTAATATTTCCATAATTATCATATCCCAATCACTCTAACATAACAATGACATAAAAAACAAATCAAATGTCTTTTTGTGCATTTTCAGTACAACTTGATAGAGCACCAATTTATCAATATACTTAGTACAATACGGTACTCAAACTTTCGAAGTTGCCTCTAAACAGTCAAGAATATAGAATACACAGTTTAAAATCTATAGCCAAGTAGACACATTAGATAGTGTGAAAAAATGATCAGTTTGGGACCAGAATTCCCTGACATGCATCTAAGAACTAGACACCATGTACAACTATAAAGTTAGTATTCACATGCAAAAGTCCCACGTTGAGTGTTTAGAACCTAGCCTATTCATTCCCTCTCCAACACAGCATATGCTACATGTACCAGAAGCATCATGCACAAGCTAGTATGTACCAAAACTTATCAGTCACCACAGTCTCTTAAAGTGGGGCCAGGACTCGAAAGTTTGGACCACAAGTAAAAAAAAATGACGTACAAACTAGTAGCAAGCATTGCCTTTCTAATTGTGACAGGCCGGGACACATGATTGGAAGAAGAATGTCCATACACTGACTGGAAAAAGAGTTGAAATCTGTGTTCAGTCTGAAGTGGGACCAGGATTTGGAGGCCATGATTTTGGACCACTTAAACAAGAATATGACATACTAAATGCAGAAAAGTTCCTTCTTGCCAAAGGTTGTTAGTTGACACACACAAAAGGACGAGAGCAAACTTAAATGTTTCAGTTCCTAGAAACACCATGTTAATGATGACAAGTGCTGGAAAAACATACATGTCGTAGGTCAAAGGTCACAGATGAGAGAGAGAGAGAGGAGTAGACTAATCCACACCCTGTATCAGTGTTGGAGGATATTTCAAGAGTTCTTGAAGAGGTAGAGGATTCCAAAGAAGCCCATAAGGTCGTTAAATGCTTTTTCTTTCATCATCCATTCTGACTCCCTTTCTTTCTTTCTTTATTGCATGCCACTATAAATAGAGAAACAAGATTTGATCAATGATCAATGGTTAGTTTTCTGAAGTGACATAGGTTGGGACTGCCAAGGAATACCAATGCAGGCAGTACAAAAGGGCCATTGGCTAAAGTGGGTGGATTGGTGGGAGTGGGGGGGGGGGGGCTGGGATAGGGTTAGGGGATAACCATTCCATTGTTGTATACACCAAATAAAGAAAAAGCATGTAGCATTTTTATAGGAGGAAGGGATGACATATTTCTGTAGCTTTTGTTGATGCTTGACCAAAGGTTGTTTCATAGCTTGAATCATGCATATGATCTCAATCAAATTGTTAGGTAGGAAAGAAAGAATTGTAAGATGAATGAATTCTAATATCTAATTGCATTTATTGAAAAGATATATATTGACCAAAAATAACATGCAAAATGGGGGTTGAAAGTGCATTAAAATGTGCAACTAGCTAGAGATTTGCTTTGCTTGGTTAGTGCAAGTCAAGGCGACTGTTTCTGATAAACATGCATTATAATAGAAAGCAGTGTAGAGTCAGTATTTTGTTCAAATTCGATCATACATGTAACTGCCATTCTACCAATTAATCAATGCTCAGAAGTTTTTGAATAAGAGAAAGAGAAAATTTGCATGGAAATCTTTGCTGGTTTGTATGTATGTGAAATAGAGAGCAATAGAAATATAAAACATGCCTCCCTCCCCAAAAAAGAAAGAAAGAAAGAGTCTAATGTGAAATACTTAACATAAAAAAGGAGTTAACATACAAGTAATGAACAAAATGAACACAAAAACATTATGGAAAGTACATTATCATAGTTCACACATAGATACATGCACAATGACCAAAACTTATATTACATTTACAGTGTATGTGTAACACATGTGAACTTGCATGAAATCTGGCAATAACCTAGTTTTTGTCAGAATACATACAATAATTATAATCATAAAAAAGGTTTTCCTGCCCATTCTAACACTTTCATTCTATCTCATAATTTTTTCATTCAATTATTTGGTCCCAAAACTTCCTAATCTAGCACATTTTGTAGTCAATTTTGACTTTTCATTTCCAATTTTTTTTTGTCCAATCATTTTCATCTTTTTGCACCCAATTTCATCAAATTCAAATCTAGTTTGTCATCCTCAGCTGCATGAATACTGCATGATTCAATTACGTCATTTAACACTCAATTTAGTCAACGCGTCACATGTTGATTGTAAGGTCGTGTCTGTGGAAAAAAAAATCTCTTGAAATTGATTGCATAAAGACAAATTTCATTATTACATTTTGACGGAGACGAATTCACACGAAATCTGATAAAAATGAATGGACAAGTGTTGAAATTGATTGACCATTGACTAACTTGAATGACAAGTGACTGAACTATATTTGACAATTGCCTGAGCCTGGATTCCTAGGACAAAACTGAAGTGCACAAAGATGAATTTGAAAAAAAAAGTGATAAAATGGACGGGAAATCCTATAATAATGGGTTCTTGTATAGCACTCATGTTTGTAAGACTTGACACTTCATATCCCTGAGAACGGTTAAATACAAATAGAATGTGAAGTACTAAAAATAAAGGAATTTCTTTTCAGAAAATTGAGGACTGAGTTACTGAAAATTAGGATTTGAATATAACTGCTACAATACCTTCTTGAGATATATGAAATATTGATTACTTGTACAAAAAAACACAGTAATCAAATAACCAGTATTCCTGAACAAATACATAGAAAAATTCATTTACTGAGTGATTATTGCTCATTACAGGTGTAATCAAACCCGTGGAAAGCAGAATTTATTTATTATTCTTCAAATCACAAAAGAAGTACATGATGATATTCTTTCACTCTGTATACAAAAAAATATGAATGCTACAAAACCCTGTACAAAAATATCTATAAATGAAAAATTTGCACAGTGCACACAGGGACACTCACAGTGCCTACTTTGTCATTACATAGCGTAGTTCAATTTTTTTTTTATACAAAACATGATTAAAATTTACATATGATATTGACTATTCAGTAATAAAACACTTTTTTGTTAATGTTAAATTGGGAAATTATTTTCATGATTAGGAGTTCATTATTTTCATGATTAGGAGTTCATAATTTTTAGACATATGGGCTGGATGGGTCAAATTAAAGGAGAAGCGACTTTTGTGTTCTGAGTTCCGTTCGTTTTCCCCATAATAGTTAATCTTACAAATACTCATAACTTTTGGAATCACCCCCCCCCCCCCCGCCCTTTAAAAAAAAAAGTATAACGTGGGGATTCCAATACCAGTATACGACACATATCATCTTCCTTCATTGCAAACTGGCATATTTGCAATGAAATAAACAAAAAACATCAATATATCAGCATGCATTAACATTATGAACTCTCCAAAATAGTAAGCTTTTGGGGATACCAAAAATGCTTATCTCAAGAAAGAAAGAGAAATAAGAGGTAATATGGTGATGAATGGACAAGGGAGGCTCAGACCCTGTCTGATTTGAAAAATAAAATTGACGAATTATATGTCAATGGAAAGCTTATAAGCCATAGATTATAATAAGATCAATAATGTGCTTTTTATGCAAGGGTCACTCTGTGGCCTGGACCCACCCTCCTCAGGTCATCACCTTTCTTCACCTGAGCCAATTATTTGTAACCTCAGGGTTTCACCATTACTTCATGTGCTTTACAAAAAACAAAGGCAAAGCATCACTCTTATCAGCAAATGTGTTAGTCCAGGCTTCACCCTTTGAATTATTTGCATAGGTGATGCTTCACTTTTGTCAGTTTTACATAGGTGAGGCTTCACTTGTGTCAGTTTTCCATAGGTGAGGCTTCACTTTTGTAAGTTTTCGGCCGGTCTGAAGCTTCACCACTGTTTCACCATACTGGCCATTTGCATAGTTCAAGCTTCACCACTGTTTCACCATATTGGCCATTACATATTTCAAGCTTCGTAATACCTTTGTGGAATACGTCAACATTGAAATCTCGCGAAAATATAGGCTAAGGTTTATGCACAGATTTCGTTAATAATCAATCGTAAAACAGGGTCGGAGTAGTACCGTCTCAAAATGATCGGAAAACTCTGAACTTTCTATTTTTTTTCAACTCACCTCGCAAAAACTTGGGGCCAAAACTTGGCACGATCTGCGCTGCGCATGCTGGGTACAATACCGACAGCTCGTAGGCTACTAGTCTCGTTTCCAGACTTGAGGCTGGCCTTTCAGGCACGTATACTGCGAATACTCCACTGATCTCTACCCAATTGGGTAGAGATCAGTGGAATACTCACGCAACTAGTTATGTGTAGGAGACTAGTAGACTACTCGAAAACGATCTCGTGAAATCTCGAAATCAGTTTCGCTGGAGAAAAGTTCGGTGACCTCAGGACGATCACTCTGCGAGTGCATGAGTGACCGGAATAAAAATTAAATAGTTGTTTTGAAACGCACGATTTCGACATGATTTCGACATATTTTCGACGCGACCGGTAGTGGCTTCGATGTCACATCACCTGAACAAACAAGGCGACCGATTGGATTCGATGTCACATCACCAGAAAAAACAAATTACTCGTCAAAGCTTCACACATTTCATCAATTTGTATAGTAAAGCTTCACCCAATGAAGAAAAACAAACGTTAGGACTTCACTACAACAACAAATAGGTCAGGGTCAGGCTTAGGCGTCGAGTCGACGTCGATATTTGGCGACCTCTGAGGAGGGTGGGTCCAGGCCACAGAGTGACCCTTGCATTAGCGCCTGTCAGAGGAGTAACATTAATTATGCACAACCAATCACCTCAGCTATATAGGCGAGCCCATGTTATGTCATGAGGTTTTTATTAAGACAATAATTTTCCCTTTAAATTGTTACCGGTATTCTACGTTTATTCAGCTTTCCATTGATATAAAGTTGTATTTTCATCGGATAGGGTCTTTAAAACGCAAACACTCAACACCTTCTAATAAATTCTCCTCTAGAGATAGTTCCGAATGTGTCAGATGGGGGTTATACAATAACCTGATTATTCCATAAAATGAATTTAACCCAACTATTAATTACAATAGCTTTGGTAAATCAGTTGAATCATTAGTTATAATTGAATACCGACAAAACTTTGCAATTAAAAAAAAGACACTGTACACCGACATGTGAGAAACAAATATGAATACATTATATGTAACTTGTCTCACAAAATATTGGAACAAAGGGAAATGAAAAGTCAACAACATTGGCCAGTTTCTCAAAACACATTGTAAGTCTCATTTCTTGTACATCTCCTAGAAACGTATGTTATAGGTAATAGTGTCATTTGTATGAAACCAACAAAATAAGAGAAATAGAAGTTTGAAATAAATCGGACCAATAATAAGAAAGTTATCAGTGTTTTAAATATGATATCATAAATCTATGTGAATCGCAACTTGGCAATTCGATCACTGGATTGTGCCGTATTTAAGGACAACTGTCCCATTTATTGTGTACAAAAATATCATAAAAATATGATCTGTTTTTCTCAAAATATATTTTTTTCCCAAAATATATTGTGGGTAGCATATATTACTAAAGGTGCTCTTAAAGAAAAAAAAAACTCTCCTGAGCCATACATTTTGAAAAATTTACATTTTAGTAATTTTGTGAGTTGGAACAAATGGGAAAGGTGTCCAGCACTTCTTCACAGTGACACTGAAAATTCAGCGAATTTAGATTGCCCATACTACAGTGATTACAACTTATAAAAATGTATAACTTTTTCATTTTTTGTCCGCTTTTGTTTAACTTTTACCAATATGATTCTCTGATTTTTTTTGGATTTCTTTTAGAGTAGTTTACCATTAACCAACCGACTACTGAATTGTCATATTCCATAGGTTTAATACAAGAGCCACCCGGTTTCGGTAGGTAATGGGTTAAGGTTGGATTTCTCTTTAAACTAGCCTTCAATGGGATGTCCATGAACTTAGACTTAAGCTATTGTCACAAATCAGAGCAGCGACCGACCGACCGATCAGTAGCCTGCTCGGTCGGTGCTGGAATTAGGCATCGCCCATCGATTAGGTCGGTGCCCGGGCGGTGACCGCCCAGGCACCGAGCGTATTTTGGCCGGCGAGTGAAAAGTGAGCAGGCGCCGCCCAAATTTTAACTCCGCGCTAAAACTTCAGCGGCGACCGAGCGATGCCCTAAAAACGAGCGATGCCCTAAAAACGAGCGGTGCCTGGATGGCCGCCGCTCGGTGGCCGGGCAGCCGCCGGACAGAATTGATTAAAAACTCGCCGCTCGGCCGCCGAGCAGGCTACTTTTGGGGTATGTGACCATAGCATTAGGATGGATTTGAGAAACCTGCCCCATGCTATATTTAAGCTCCTGAATACAAGATATATGACATTTATACAGGTAAGGATGAGGCAGAAGCAAGGGGTAACATTCAATGAATCATGATTTCATCAATGAACAAACTAAAAATAATGCACAATGTTGGTAAAGATCATCAAAGTCATCAAGGAGAAAGGGGGAAGAGGATAAGTTGATGGCTCAGGCTTGGTAATGTGGAATAGTTAGCCATGTCCAATAAGGAATTCAACAACAGTCTAGTCCTATATTTCTCCATACTGGTGGTTGCATAGACTGTGAATTTGAAGTTTCCAATATATTATATTATATTAATCCAATATGGCCTTTCGGTAACTACCAGTAGATGCATAATGAATTATCATTTTTACTAAAGCTATGGCCTTGACCAACACTGATTATTACTTTCAGCAAGCAAATAGCCAAATCAAAGGTAACATTAACAGAATAAACAAAAATACAGAACAGACGATTGCAAGCCTTTATAAGCCGCGTAGTTTACGCTTCCAGTGCTAACAATTCATGCTTGGGGATACCGGTACTGCGTTGATAAATTTTAAACATGATATTGGGATTGTTTTTACTTGCTGATTGCTTCTGATGGTTTATTTTACCCAAGTTCTACATGTATGTTATGCTTGTAAGTATCCATAGACATTCAGCTGTCTGTCCTATCTGAGGGACATTTGCTCAACAGGACAGTCACAGTTGAAACTGTGGGAGCTATTTCGATGGGACGGTATAACTCAGTATGTAGCAAAGGCTTTGAGAAGCCATGTCCACAGTTCAAGAACAAAGTCATTTGACTATTACCCCTTAACTCCTTAAGTCTCAACTCCTAAATCCTTAGAATCATGCTTAAATACTTAGGATGGAAGGAGCTTTCCTACAAGCAGATACAGCCTTTATAAGCAATCAAGTAAAATAACCAATCAAAGAATCAATTGATGTTTCGGCATTTCAAAATGTACTTTGATGTGTGCGCGATTTATTAGCAATGGCATATCTGCAGATATCAAATTGGTTATATTTGTACATGAAAATCAAACAACAACAACAATAACAAGTATTTAAAAAAAAGAATCCAAATATAGCTCTTTTCTTTGATTGCAATGGTAAATTCTTTCCGATCATGACCAAACTTAATGAAACCTGTATATAAAGACCGCTCAAAGGAGAACAGAAGTGACTTTTATCAAGTGGTCTTTCAAGAAAAGGTTACTAAATTACAGATTTTCATGAGAAACATTGTTTCATCAAATCCTTTTTTTAAACAGACATGTGGTCTCTATATCCAGGTGGTTGCTAAAGCAGGAAGGATTGTATTTACATGAAGCTCGTAGTTGATTGCAAAGGGTGTGAGCTCATTCTGATCATGAGCAAATACAATAAAACATCTACATAATTATAGACCACTCAAAAGAAACACAAAATCTGACCTTTATAGACAGGTGGTCTTTTAACTGCAGTTTCTTATAATACAGATTTCTATGAGAAATACCATTTAAAGGAAACAAAAATGTGATTTTTGTGTTGGAGACAGGTGGTCTTTATATACAGGTGGTACATGGAGCTAAAGCAGCTTTGATTTCTTTTTTTCGTGTGCATCATTTGCAAAAGATTGAAACTTTGAACATGAACAAATATAAAGACAACAAACTCCCTCCACAATCACCTCCTAAAGAAGGCATACTTTCTGGGCAGTCGACCTTCCTTGTGGAGCAGTCCAGCCTGGATGTCTGCATAGTCTGGTAGTTTAGTGAGGTCACCTAACGCAGCTACGGAGGGTTGGGACTGTAGCATCCTTCTCGCCACTCGCTTGATGTCTGCAGCTGTCACTTTCTCTGTAAATTTCATTGAACATATATGAGTTAAAATCTGAATATAAAGACCTGTATATATATATACATATATATATATATATATATATATCCTTAGTGGGGTGACAAAACCTTGTATCTCAATTTTTTGAGATTTTGATTTTTTTGCATAATTTTGTATCTAATGGCCTACGACACCACCTGATAAATACATGGAACGCCTCCTTCTCGGTTTTTTCACAAATTCCACACAAACACCCTTAAACTAAACCTCGTAACTTTAACCCCCTTTGAAGCTGCACTGACAAAACCTTGTAACATAAGATACGTTATTCCTCCTCGTAACTCACACACGGCCTAACAGTACCGAAGTTAGTGTATTCAAATCCTCGTAACTTATTCAACCAAATCCTCGTAACTCATTCAGAGTTGAAAGTAAGAACTTGTATCTCAATTTGAATAAAAACTAAAAACTTGTATCTCAATGTAGATAAACGCAAAAACCTCGTAACTCACTTTCAAATATAAAAACAATTATTTTACTGTATTTCAACAATGACATTGAAAATTGTATAAATATTCCAGTTTTAAAAAGAAAGGACGATATCACTGCACTAAATTTGTTGAGACAGGAAAGTCTTTTCGCTCTCCTGAAAATTTATGATTTTTGAGATACGAGGTTTTGTCATCCCACCGACGATATATGAATATAAAGAAAGGAAAAAGCATGTAAATATGTTCAGTAAAACCTATATCTTGAAACCACTCAAGGGAAACAAAACAAGTGGTCTCTTTGTACAGAATGTTTTAATACTAGGGGTAAGACTAAAAGCAGGGTACCCGGTCCCGCCCGATAGCCTCACTTCCAAGGTCAACAAATAAGATATCCGTTACACCTAGAACTTTTCCTTCTTGATAACAATTTTAATTAAAATTTGAAATGAGCTTCTCTTTTTTAAACAGAGAAGAGTATATTTTGTGTTTTCCTCTGTGTCTCACCAATAAGCTCCACGTATTCCCTGGGATGTTTTCTGTTCCCTGTGGCAAGCACCTGTCTTCCGATGTCTTCAAAGACGACTGGTCTGGACTCTAGATTCATCATGAGCATGGATTGGAGCTGTCGCTTGGCTCTGCTCAGCTCCACCTGAAAAGTAATCAGAATAAGATTTTGTTATTGTTGTTAATTAACCCATAGCTGGTTGAGAGAGTTAGTTGCGCCAATGGAAATTGTTTGTGGTTAGTCTATCACTTTATGAAGCCTCCATTAGTTCCCTCCCATTGAGATTGTATGTGGGAAGGAACTATTCAGAGCTCATGATTTATCCCATAATCGCATGTTCGACTGTCTATTTCAATATGCAATAGTTCAGAGCGCCATTAAGTTCGTAAATATGACTGGTCGCTTGTGTGAGACATGATGCACAGGCAAGGTGCAAGAGAGAGACAGAGAGAGAGGCATGTGGGGATGATGGTACGGGGAAGGGGGGAGATCAGTGCGCATGTGTGTATGAGGGTCGGTGACTGGTTATAAAAATAAACATAATTCTTTGAAACCGCGCCAATAGCAAACCTGTAGTCAAGTCACATGTTTATGCTTTAATTTTTTTCCAGCTGCTATGCAAGTTTGCATGGCATGATGATGCATACACCGAGAGGCACATCCATTGTACATGTGTTTGGCTGCGCACTGAATGATGCGATGTCATCCAATAAAGCAAATAACGGCCTCCGAGAGTGTGCAACTCTTGATTGGGTTTTTAGTCAATTTTTTAACTTTATACTCATAGTGTAGACCCGTCTAATAAAAACAAATAACATATTTTTAGTTTGTGCATAGGTCATATGCATTGCACTTCGGTAAGTCACAATGAGATGGACAATGAACTCAACAAATCTTGTTTATTATCCTATCGTGACTTAACCTACATGCAGTGCATATTCACTAATACACTTGCAATCATGTATTATTTCTATTTTAGTCAATTAGCAATAATTCAATAACTATTTGAGATATAGATGGGCTCACCTCTTCTACCGTTCCTGCCATGTACACAAATTCTCTGACAATCACCTCTAGAAGTTCTCGAACCTAGAAATAAAGTTAACAAAAATCATCAGAAACAAAAGTGGGCAAAGAAAACTTGTGTCATTACTAGTTATAATATCAGTCACAACATGTTTGTTCATGGATTGGCAAAGAGCACTTTTAATATGATCAAATATATTTCTACTTGCACAACTTCACCATTACAAAATGAAATAGTATCAATCATTTCAGTGATATCAGAGTAGAATATTTTGTATACTTTTGCCAAAATTCACTGATGATTGCATTTGCTTGAAGAAATCTCTTCTTTATGATAACAGACAAGTCACTGTCTCAAAAAAATGCTCTTCAGATGCTGCTTTTGCAGATAGTTATATGTGGCAGCTCTATGCAAGGATACCTGCCAATATTATACAGAAAAATATACGGAATCTCTCAAAGCAAAATTAAGAATGTGGTGTAATTTGTATGCTTTTACAAGTAAGTTTTCTGGAAAAACAAGGAACCTAGGATTTCTAACAGTCCCAGAGATGCCAACCTCTTGACATAAAAAAAAATACTGAATATCCTAAAAATCAGATTTTGGAGAGAAAAATAAGATTTTCACGAAAACTCAACACTACCAGTGAAATTTCAGAAAAATATTTCACTGGTAAGAACGGTCAAGTAAAATGTTTGCTCTTTCATTAAAATTTAACAAGAAAATTGTAAAGCAAAGTTTTTTTGGGGGTTGCGGGGGTTTACTTGTACATGTTTCTATGCGGTTCTGCGTTTTTTATGGGGTTTTTATAACTTTTTTGTTTTTTGTTGTTGAAAAATATTATTTTAAGATGTGATATCGTATTATCGTATTTCACTCTTATCATCGTACTATATACAATTTAATCGTACTGGTTGGCATCTCTGTAATACTAGTATGAACTTTTGAAGGCCTGAAAATTAGAATATTTTTGTAAAAGAGGAATGATTTGGACTTAAGCTACAGAACTCTTTTGGTTGTCTCAACTCCATAACTTGCAAGAACTTGAGAGTGTACAGTACTTGAAAGGTCCAAGAAAGTGAGGCTGATATTACATTGCTACACTGCTTACCATACTTGGATGACAGCTAGCCTGTATACAGAAGATGCCACTATCCTCGTAGCTGTAATGAACAGCGGCTGCCGAGTACATCCAATGGTACCTGTTGAGAACGTTGAGGTAGAGACGGGTGTACATCCCTTTGCCAGGACCCCCTGCTGAGAAGGAGCCTCCCCCACCCATCAGCATGTTGAGGACCGCGAAGGAGATGAAGTCAGAGTCCTGGTGGCCACAGCTCTCCAGGGCCAGGATAACATGGGCTAGTTCAGGGATGGGCGTGCCGGGGGCAATGTTGGACATGTCCTTGTTGATCTGCAGAGGAAATGCAAGTATGATATGACTTATTAAAGGGGCTGTAGGATGACGAGACTATTTCCCGTGGCCTGACTTGGGGCCAATCAGGTATAAAACGACTATGTACGACGGAACCGCAGTAGGTCTACGTATTCACGTGCGTGCAACATACATGTACGCCAAACCGAAGCGTGTTTCACGCACGCTGGCGAGCGCTAATTAATCAAGTCCATTCATTTACATGCAGTTGTCCAAAAATGGACGTAGATGGCGTCAACCAGTATTTCCCATGCTACAGCCCCTTTAAGGTACTATGTCCCATTTGCAGCCAACATCAAATTCTGTAGGACTTTGCAGGAATCATGAATATGTCTCGTACGTCTTATCTGAGAAATGTAAACGCTAGCAGTGTCCTAACATTCAAATTATGCAAGGAAACTCGTTTACGTTCTAGACTTCACTGTCAGACACTATTGAGTGACCGACTGACTTCTTTACTTTCTTTGGTAATAAATTAAACATACTTAAAATGAGCTGTAAAGGGTACATGTGCAATATATTGGTGTAATATTCCCACTTACCTTCTGTAATCCTCCAAAGTATTGGGATATTGATTTATCCACCCTTCCACCCATCTCCTGAATCTCAGGGGTGCTCCATGTCGGTTTCGCATCGACAAAATATCGTTTTGCGAGGTCGACCAGGGTTTCGTGGTCCATGCCGACCCCAGCCAGGACCATCCTCTCAGGGACCAGATAGTTGTTCATATATTGCAGGAGGTTGGAGCGTCCAATAAGAGGAATGTTCTCGCTCGGGCACACCCTAGGCAGGCCCAATGTGTTGTTTTTATAGGCAGCCTGTGTTGAATGAAGACAAAAATGGAATGGGAGAAGTTGAGGATTAGGTCTGGATGCAGTACAGTCACACTAGAGATTGTGGAAAACTCACCACAGAGGTCAACTGTCTATAATGGCTACCAATAAATGCTATTATAGGTTTTCCTGTCCATTTTAAAACCTTCTTTCATTTAACATCAATCTTTTTGTCATTCATATTCTCCCTGAAACTTTATGATCTTGCACATCTCAAGGTCAATTTCATTTTTGGTCATTCATTTTCAAAATTTATCCATTAAATTTCATCCTCTTGCATCCAACTTCGTGAAAGTCAAATTAAGTTTGTCATCCACAGCTGCCAATATACCATTGCTTTTATCAATTTTTTCATTTTGCATTCAGTTTCGTCAATGCGCCATCAAATTTGTCACAAGTTCATTTACTATTATGGATACATGTTATGCTTTGTCCTTCCATTTCTACATGAATCTTGCTTTGTATACAGCATGTGGATGCATATTTATTTAGGTCTATGAATATTCATCTTTATCACTATCAGAATTGTGCAAGTGAATTCTTTATCTGCCTGTCTTTTATTCTACTATCCATTGATTGTTTCTGATCATATTGATTCCCAGTCTTGCCTTCAAAACATTTTATGACAAGTAGTGTGTAAACCAAGCCACCACTTCAGGGGATTCACACAAATAAGATAAAGGTGTATATATCGTTTTCATGAGAGGGAAACTATAAAAGGCTTATGGAAACAGGTATACCTGATATATCAAAAAGCATATCAGGGGGGTATTTCACAAAGGTCCTAAGTTGAACTTATCTCTTAGTTGGACTTAACAATTATGGAAAGCCGTTAGCATCTTTGAAAATATTTGGTAAAAGTTATTTCAAAAGGCATTAAATATTGATTCAAATCATTCTTATTTTCTATTATCAAGGAGACTTCATGTTCTTGGTATGGAATTTATGAAAGGTCTAAAATACTTAAAATATTTGCTTATGAATATATTTTATAATGTCTAAGTCCAATTTAGAGTTAAGTACGACTTAGGATATTTGTGAAACACCTCCCTGGACTCTGCTTCATAAAACTTGTTATCAATAACAAATGCTTAAATTTTATAACAAATTAGCTCTCAGCCCAAAAGATGCCACAATTTCAGTAGCTTATTACAGTTATTGTAACTTGTTATTGATAACAGGTTTTATGAAACAGGGTTCAAGTTGTTTGTTCTGCTTACTGCATGTATCAGCTCTGTCATCATTATCTCTGGATCTGGAGCCATGTCCAGGGCTTCTAATTCAAATAATATTGCCTGTCTGCTATCCTCAATCTACATTGGGTGAGAGAAATTGTTCAATTCAGTTCAATTCAAAAATGGTTTATTAAACAACATGGTTTGCAACAATAAGCTGAATTGCACATGAACAGGATAACATTCAACATTAACATTCAAATTATATGCCAATATAAACAATTGGTACAGATTTTTTTCAAACTACAATCATCAATGTAATTATAAATATAAAATACATGTTTAAGAATCTGAAAAAGTTATATACAAATATTATCAATAAAATTGTTAACCTATAGAAATTAAAATTGATTAATAAGACCAATTACTCCATGGAATACAATTGTAAGACTGGTACCTGATATTCAGAGCCAAAACCATGAAATTGATGCCAGGGGGTATAAGAAATGGGCAGAGGCAAGTCTTCAGTCAGTGGAGCATCCCAAGCCCCCTTCTAGAACCACTAACTGCTTCTAACCAGTACACATGTGTACAGGCAAGAACCTGTGACCGAAATTACTACTTCTGGTGCATGCCTAACCTGGGCAGCTACACGTAGATCCAAGATAGGTGAGAGACAAATGTCAATTGACCACATGCTCTCCTTTATTTATACAAAGTTGCTTTTTGAAGTGCAAAACAATTTGCTAAGCAACACAACGAGTACTTCGATTAATGTTGTGACACAATTTTTTCTTAAAGGTCCACTGCACTTCTTGTAGCTACTTGCTCCCTCTATATAGCAAACAATGCCTAATCGGTGACCATTGGTCCCCCATGATCCTCTTTTTCTTATGTTAAAGGGATTGGATCGCCAGTTTCCATGTGCAGAAGGCCATAATTCGCTGACACCAGACTTGGTGGAAATATCATTAATGGGGGTACAAATTTGCACACAGCAAACCCATAGTCCAGTCAAGAATTACCCCCTAATCTCTCGGAGAGCTCGAGAGTCTTCGGGCAAATCAAAGCATTACATAAGGTTGAATGGTCATAAAACTGAAGGCTAACCCTGGTGATTGACAACACCTGTTATTGGGTAAACACCCGAACGGTGTCGAATTCCCCATGAGAGCCGACTACTCAGTGACTTTAACTGAGAGCTGATTTGATGAGATAACCACCTGTCCAGTGACCTTGCAGTGTGGTCTAATCCCTCCTGTAAACTAGTACAGATGAGCTTTAAGAGCTTGTATTACAGTTCTACACATACCTTAGTTGTAGCTCAGTATTTAACGGGATAAGTTATGAAGAACATTTGAATACAAGTAATATTATCTTCACTTACTTCTGTGTCTGAGAGCTTTGGTTTGAAAACAACCTCTGATAGCAAGTGAATCACATCTTCTAAACCACCTCTATTTGCAGATACCCCATATACCAGTGTGTCCCTGAGAAAATATCAAAGAAAATCACAAACGTTTGATAATACATGTACTAACAGAGCAACTCTGTTGCACTTCAAAAACAATACATTTGAAACTGATAGTGAATGTACCTTAGACTGCAGGTGGCTTGATGGTAAAGTTGCGTTACCATGAAGCAATATGATTTCAGACAATGGAAATAAAACCATAGTACGCAGATGAAACGCCAGCTTCTTCAGTTTTAAGTCAAATCTTTTGTCCTCGATGATCTAAAAGCATGTCTCAAAGGATCACACAGAATGTTCCTCCGACATATGCTCAAGTTATGCATTCAAAGATACACGATTGAGTTTTAGGGTTGCAATCTGGAGTTTTAGATTCCGCTTAGGGGTCGGGATAGGTTAGGTAAAGCGTTTGGTCCAGCTTTGAAGTTAAAAAGTAGGTTAGTGTCAGATATTGAATGTAGAGCAATTGTCAAAGCATGTGTTGTAAAACCTAGAAAATAGAATTTAAATTTAAGACAAACTTGCAATTTTGTCATGATGAAAAGCTAATTTTAGTCCTTAGGAAAATATCAATTTCCCTCTTTTGGAAAGAGTTTCATACTTTACCTTGATGCTTGGCAATCACATATTCCACCATGTTCTTCTAACGATTGAAGGATTTCATCTCTACTTTCAAACTTCTCTGTTTCCTGTACAAGAAAAACAGAAGTCAGTTTTGATTTCATAGTGGTTGTCAAGGAAGTCGAGGAAAACCATTGCATTACAGATTATATCAACAAGGTGAAGTACATATTTTTTTTTTTTTATAATTAAAACAAAATATATAAAAAATACCCAGTTTCTGACCTACAAGCAAGATCTGGGCCTTGTCTTATAAACAGGTGCGATTGATCGCAACTTATTACATTATCAATTGCAACTATATACGAGATAGAAGACTTGCGATTGATTTGGATCAACAACTCTTTATAAGACAGGGCCCTTGCCCGCCGAAAGAAAAAGAACAACTGTTTGGTTCTGTTTTGGTACAATATCAAAGGAAAACATAATAAATACTCTCATTGTTAAAACAAGTAAAATTCTTTTTATCTTTAATGTGTAACTTTTGTTGTTGTTGCTAACTCTTTGGTAGACCAACCTGTTTGCCATGATATGCTACCAAGCATAATGTGAAAAACATTGACATGGATCCCATCAAACAAAGGAACGATTCAACATATTCATGATAAATATCCAAAAGGGGAATAGTCATAAGTTTCATATCTCTATGGAAGTGCAAATGGGTAAAAAGTTTGAAGTTTATGCTTCAAATATTTCCAGAGAAAT
This sequence comes from Strongylocentrotus droebachiensis, assembly GCA_035222895.1. Classification (NCBI taxonomy): domain Eukaryota; kingdom Metazoa; phylum Echinodermata; class Echinoidea; order Camarodonta; family Strongylocentrotidae; genus Strongylocentrotus; species Strongylocentrotus droebachiensis. The sequence continues at coordinate 21,468 of JAVYIG010009244.1, read as the reverse complement.
CTGATGAGAGGGCTGGCTGGATAACTTGAACATGTTATACAATACATGTACCATTGAAAAAGCAGGGATGTCAGACTTACCCCAAATGCTGTCTTCTCCATAAAATGTGCAATACCTTTTGGATAACCTATTTCATGTCTTGATCCAGAATTTACTAAGACTGTAAAACAAAACAAAAAACAGATGCCATTTTGTAATAAAAACTGCTTATAAAAAAATGCTGAAAGAAATTCTATTATTACCTAATTAAGAACTTAAAGCCTATCTGCACTAGTTTGGCCAGGAGGGATTGGACCTCCCAGCATGGTCACTGGCAGGTGGTTATCTGATCAAATCAGATCTCAATTAACATAAGAAAAATGGGACCATGGGGAATCAATGAGTAATGCTTAGGCATTGTTGGCTATATAGAGGGTGCAAGTAGCTCTAAGTAGTGCAGTCCCACTTTAAAAGAAATTACTATGCCAGTCCTTGTGCTACTTTGTATTATCGGCATATTAGGATGCTCTCTAGGTTTTGGTAGGAGGTAGAGGATCTTGACTACCAGTATTCTTAACTGAACTTCAATACATTGATAGAGATACTGCAAAGAACTTGCAAATCGACTGTTTAGAGCAACAACGGCAATAACTCATATACTTTAACACTGAGTTAAAGCCTGTCTGGCTTTGAACAGATGAATGGATTTTTATGTAAACTTTTATTTCATCAACTTGGCTATCCTTAACCAATTTGCAAAACATCTTATTTCACACTTACCTCCAACTGTACAGAACTGGCCAAACTTGTTCATGGATGCAACTCTCAGCCCATTGTCTAACGTTGTTATGTCAGTGTGCACAACGTCATGTGAAACAGCAGCGTATATGGGTTGTGCAATCCCGGGAAGGGGCTGGGTCAGTGGTACGCCCTCTACAGGGGACGCACTGCCAGCACTGCAGTACTGCCTCTGACATAGTAGTGATGATTTTCTTGGTCTAGATGAAGAACAAAAGCTCATAAACTTAATCTAAGTAATGATTTTAATGAATGTTAATGTTTGCTATACTTACTAATACATTTCTCTCTTAAAATATTGGGTTGCACTTATTATCATAACCATCAAAATGTTAAATAGTAGCAGATTATTCAAAAACAGATACCAAGATCTTTCAGGAGAAGACAGAATATATATGGAAACATTTTGAAAAATTGGATAGGCAATATCAGGGCTTAATTCATTCCATGCAATGGCCACATACTAATTTGCAGTGGTGCCTTTCCTCCTGCATCAGCGTCCCTCCAGGCTCCAGAGATTTTGAAAGTTCAGTCCACTTCACGAAGTCTTTAGCCACCATCAGCCTTTGACCACTCCAGCAAAGCATAGAGAGTCAATGCTAATGCGTATTGACCTCTAGCACTGCACTACATGTTAATAGGCAGCAATTGAATACATGAATAGTCAATACACTCATAACACACAGATGCACACAATCATGCTGATGCGGCTGATCGGCAAGTTTGACAGTGTACTCACAATTTGAATTTTTAAATTATTCTTTCTAACATCAGAAAGTTGAAAAATTTGTATTTTAATGCTATTTAGGTGTCATCAATCGTCACTAAATTACCGATTTTTAGTGAAATCAGTTGAGTTTTGTACAGTGGTGTTTGAAATGTTGAGAATCAATAGCACAGCTTTTAATACACAGCCAGGATAGCAATGCACCTATGTGTGCCTCTGACCATCATATCATCTATTCCAATTTATGTAACTCACTGAACAACTAAGGCAGTGTGCTCTTCAAAACTATGATCATTCCATACCTCTGTATATTTCTAGTATATCCAGTAATAAAGTACAAGAGTAATACAAGTTTATAAAGTAATGCCTACATTTATAAAAGCCAAGGGCTTAGTATGAAAACTACACAATGAAGTTTATTTAGATAGAAAAGTCTAATGCAAAGGTTCTTGCAAGTTAAATCGTTTACATATGCCATTAAAATACATCCCACATCATAGCACACATAGGTGCATTACTATCCTGGCTGTGTAGTAAAAGCTGTGCATTTGATTCTCAACATTTCAAACACCACTGTACAAAACTCAACTGATTTCACTAAAAATCGGTACTTTAGTGACAATTGATGACACCTAAATAGCAGTAAAATACATTTTTTCAACTTACTGATGTTTAAAAGGAATAATTTAAAAATTCAAATTGTAAGTCTAGTGTCAAATTTGCCGATCAGCCCAATCGGTCCTATTGTGTGCAGTCTATGTTGTTGTTGTTGTTGGTAATAGTTTAATGGCGTTCATTCAATATTGAATATATACGCCATATCTTTAATTTTATAAGAAAATCAGTTATACCTAAGAAAACTGAGAATAAAGATTTGTAATGATATAATTAATTAATCAGTAACGCAATTTATTAGGAGTCTCTGGATGGTTTGCAACTTAGTGTTTCTGCTTTTTTAAAAGTTTAATCTGGTCAGCCCGGTTTCGATTGCATGGAAAACTAGCTTTGCCCGATTTGAAACAGGCTTCTCGGCTTCTCGGCTACTCGGCGTGCGTGCGTGCAGTCTATGTAATATTGTGTGGGTACTGGTGTGTATATTTGTGTCGGTCTATAGACTTTCTAATACCTGCCTCACAGCAAGTATGCAGTGCTAGAGGCCAATACGCATTAGCGTTGACTCTCTATGCTTTGCTGGAGTGCATCATAGTGCCTCAGCTCGGGGACAATGCAGCATTTACCAGCTCTCCTCCTCTTCTTCTTCTCATTCTGAGCTTCTCCATATTCTTCTTCCTCCTTTTCTTATCCTTCTTTTTCTTCTCCTCTTCCTCCTCCTTCTCATTCTTCTTCCCCTCCTTCTCTTGATGAGCTGTGTTTTTTATGTGTATACTAATACTATACATTCATTACATTGTGTGTGTATTGATATCTGACAGCTCCGTGTCGCAGCTGCAGTCAAATTTACTCAAAATTCAAAATGTTACAGATACTCGATTGAAGTTGAACGATTCCAGCTCCACATCAAATGAAACAAAACGCAGAGAGGATAATACATTCAGGATTACTGAGGCAACCCTCGTACACAAACAGAAAAAAGTAAACATGAATGAATGATCATTCATTCAAAGAAAAGGAAAAGCACCCACTTGATCTACACAGAAATAAATAGATGGGGCCATACAAAGGCAAAATCCATTCACACAGCACGCAAGGATTACTGAGGCAACCCTCGTCTCCATGAAGCTAAGGACCTGTTGCATCTATTTGATTTTGAGCCTAATTATAGGAAGGCGGATCGGGCTGAGCAGGCACAGGGGGAGGGGGTGGGGACTGAGCTAACCCAGACTGAGCAAACCCAGTCGGTCCCGAGTCCCGAGTCCCGAGCCCCAATTCCGGATCCTGTTCCCTATAAACATACAGTGTACCCCCCGCCTTCGGGTGGAGGCCCAGCTGGGCCTATAGCCGGGTCGGCGGCTGAATCACAAGTTAGGAGCTCGCCGCAACCGGCCGAGCCCTCCCCAGCCGAGCCCTCCCCAGCCGAGCCCTCCGCCGACTACTGGCTTAGGGAAGATAGGACTCTACCTTCCAGGGAACCCCCACAGAGTAATTATGGTTATCCCCCTTCTAGGGGATCCCCTCCTACCAATTCTGGTCCGTTTTCCGGTCCCCCACGTGATAGTTATGTATATCCTCCTTCTAGGGAACCCCCTCCTACCAATTCTGGTCCGTTTTCCGGGGTCCCCCCACGTGATAGTTATGTATATCCTTCTTCTAGGGAATCCCCTCCTACCAATTCTGGTCCGTATTCCGGGGTGCCCCCACGTGATAGTTATGTATCTCCCTCTACTAGGGAATCCCCACCAGGGCCGCAGGGGCGCCGAGATTGGCCCCCTCGTCTGCCAAGGTCGCTTAGTTTCGATGGGAGGACTAGTTGGCATTCCTTTCTCAGGAAATTTACAAGCTATGCTGCGTCGTGCCAGTGGAGTCCGAGGGAGTGTTTGGATGCTCTAGGCTGGTGTCTGGAAGGGTCTGCCTTGGATTGTTTTTCCAATCTTCGGGATATGGGCACTGAGTCGTATTACCCGATGTTGACAGCGATGGGGCGTCGGTTTGGGGCTACCCGATTTCCGGAGGAGGCCATAGCCGAGTTTCGGACGGCTCGCCAACTCCCGGAGGAGTCTCTCCTTGGGTGGTCCGACCGGCTCCAGGCTTTGTTTTGTGAAGCTTTTGGGTCTGACCAAAGGGGTGACGGCACTCAGATGGTATTGCAGCTATGCCAGGGTTGTACGGATAAGGCGGCGGGTTTGACCGCTCTGAATAAACGCCCGAAGTCCGTTGAAGAGGCCCTGGAGGCCATCAGGTGGGCACAACACACTCAGCGTGTTGTGTACGGGAGCGAGCCCCGCCGTTTATATCCAGCTCCTCGGCAGCAGGTGCAGCAGACTTGCCTGTACAATCAGGAGGCAGACAGTTATGATACAGTTGAGGAGCCGGGAATTTATCGGTATAGGCAACCCTATCGTTCCCCGACAGTTTCCACAGGTCGAGATGTTCCCCGTCCGGCTCCTGTGGAGGACCGGGGGAAGGACAGTTATGATACAGTTGAGGAGCCGGGAATTTATCGGCATAGGCAACCCTATCGTTCCCCAACAGTTTCCACAGGTCTAGATGTTCCCCGTCCGGCTCCGGCGGCGGACCGGGGGAATGTCAGCACCCTTCTTGAGGTTCAAGGGAAGGACATAGGCAGTCTGAAGGTGGACATGAGTGGAGTGAAGAAAGAACTCTCCAGTTTGAGGACACGCATGGACAACATGGATAGTATGTTGGCGGAAGTCTTGAAGACTGTTAAGTCTTTGGAGGTTTCTATGCTGTCCCATGCCTGCTCTCTATCTCCCGTGGCTGAAGTTCCGGAAAACCTGGAGGGGTCGGAGAGCGAGGCCGATCTCCGATCTGGAAACCAAGAGGCCTACAATCAGTGAATACTAGTGTAAATAATGTTAGTGACCCGCCTGACTCTTCGGTCGGTCCCTTGGACAAAGTAAATAATGTTAGTGACCCGCCTGACTCTTCGGTCGGTCCCTTTGTCAAGGTAAATAATGTTAGTGACCCGCCTGACTCTTCGGTCGGTCCCTTTGTCCAGGTAGTTAATGTTATTGTCGGGGGGGAGGAGGTACATATGTACTATGGAACGGATTCCAGGGCAGCCTGTATCCAGGGAGTTTGTGTCGCTAGGACGGCCGTGGTGCCCCCTTCTAGTGGGAAGCGGGTAAGATGTAGGGTTGTTGGGAGTCCAGGGCTCCAGAGTAAGGACCTTTCCCTTTTCCAGCCCACCCACAGGCTCCCATTTTGGATTCCTTGGATCGTGTTTGATCGGGGGAAATAACATATTTGTCTTTATTATGGTTCACTATCAAAGCCATTCACAACGGCTCGTCCGCAAGGACATGGTGCCGGTTCCATTTTGGATTCCTCGGATCATGTTTGATCGGGGGAAAGAACATGTTTGTTATATATATTTTAGTTCACTTTTGTTTACAGAATATGATTATGTTTTGGGGGAGTAATTCCTCTGGATCTGCTTGATGGTGTTGTGGGCCTGGGTGCCCTGAATGATATCAGGAACTTGCAGGCAGTGGCTATTGTGCCCCCGGGGGCCGAGTGGCCCAGAGAATGTAATCTTATTTTGTTGAAGTGTTTTCACCTTCTATATCATTTTCCATCTGATTTCAGTGATCTGCTTTTATCATTCTAATACTTCTTATATGCACCGTTTGGACTGCCTGTAGGGAGCCGTTTGGCTCTCATGTGGGACTGCCCAGTTTCTGGACATTGTACCATCCAAACTGCACTTGGGGAATGGGGAGCCATTGGGCTCTTCCCCTTTTCTGCACACTTATTGCCATTCATCGTTTATGTTGATCACTCACTCTCATGCTCGGTCACCTTGGGAATTTAATGTAATGCCCCGGTTAATCCCTTATGCCCGTGCCAAGACGTTTTGCAATTTGTCATTATGTATAACCGGCACGGTAAGGGTTAACTGGTATATTTCTGTTTCTTTATGACTGTAATGCCCCGGTTAATCCCTTACGCCCGTGCCAGGACTGCTATTCTTTGTCATTTACACGTGACACCGGCACGGTAAGGGTTAACTGGTATATTTCTGTTTGTAACCAGAATGGAAACCATTATGGTTATGGGATTGACTAGTTATATTATATAGTTGTATATTTTATGCATCATTATGGCTATGGGATTGACTAGTTATATTATATAGTCGTATATTTCATGCACTATTATGGCTTTGGGATTGGGTCTCTATACACATGTATTTTTCATCATATTTCCGGTACCAAATTTTGGAATACAGTATATTTTTAGGTATGATAAAGGCGCCCGCCCTCTGGAAAGGCCAAGACTTCACCGGTGCTGGCAGGGAGGGTCCTTGACCCATCCGCCAGCGGGAACGGCGTGACCCCGCACTGCGGTACGGGAGTAGTTTTAAGTTAGTTTTAGTTTAGTTTAAGTTGGGCTTTAAACTCATTAAGTGGGGAATAATGTAGTGGTTCAGCCTTAGCCACTACGGCTCTGGCGGCATATGCGCGTAAGTCCCGCATTAGGCGACACCCGCGGTAGTTTCCGCGGGCGTGTTTATTACTGGGAACATCAGATTGGACCTGAGATTGCACGCGACAAGTACAAACATTGTTGATTGCTCGTCTCGTCTGTCTACTGTCTTCTGTCTACTACTTCTACTAGCATCTAGTGGAGCTCCACGCGTCGGTATAGCTTCGAGCTTCGACGGTACAGCTTCGAGTAGTCTACAGTTAGTTCTGCAGTTTATGGTAGGACTACTCCTTATTCTAGTCGTTTATATGGTAGTTAAGATTTAGGCCCAGTAAGATAAGTTATATTCCGCTCCCGCACTACAAACGATTCCAGCTCCACATCAAATGAAACAAAACGCAGAGAGGATAATACATTCAGGATTACTGAGGCAACCCTCGTACACAAACAGAAAAAAGTAAACATGAATGAATGATCATTCATTCAAAGAAAAGGAAAAGCACCCACTTGATCTACACAGAAATAAATAGATGGGGCCATACAAAGGCAAAATCCATTCACACAGCACGCAAGAAAAAAAATAATTGCCTCAAATACTGGAGCTCTCACTACTGATTCAAGAGTAATTTTATATCATATTTTGTACGTAATGGCAATAAGTATATCATATAAATGGATGAAACGCATACCTATTCCAAAATGAGCCTGAATGTTGATATTTCGTAAACTTTTGGGCAATCCGCCGAGAAACCCGTGAAGCCATGATGCAATGCAATGCTTTTCAGACCTTTAAATGTGGCTATTTGTAAAAGAAATTGGGCTTTACAAAGGAAGTCAGTATATTCGAAATTGTACATGGTGGCGGTATCAGCTTTTAATTTGGCTTGGAGAGCTTAGATTTCACCGCATAACAGGGATGGAATTAAAGAAGGTGTTTTTTTTGGGGGGGGGGGGGGCTGCGATAGACCTGTACCTGTACAGCTACTACCAGGGGGCGGATCCCGGGGGCCCGGGTCCCCCTTCTCTGCCCCCCAAACAAACATGTTTTTTTTTGCTCAAATTTTTTTTTTTTTTTTTTTTTTTTTGGGGGGGGGTGTTGATTTAAAATTTAAAAAAAGCTCCATACCCCCCCCCCCCCTCGCTTAATTCATCCGGTTAGCTGTGTCGCCGCTAATTATTTTCTTACGAATTGGCGCCCTTCCTTAGTCCGGCTGGATCCGCCCCCGGCTATTACAGGCTGAAGCAGGCGCATACGCAGGGGGGGGGGGGGGGAGGGGTGTGCTCACCTCACCCCAACCCCCCTCCCCCCTCCACTGAGCGAAATATCGGTCGGCGCGATTTTTTTAATTTGGGGGGGGGGGGCAAAAGGAGAAGAAGACAAAAATTATCGCTCACTACCACTACTCACTATACAAAATAATTACTTTGAAGAACAAATCATACAAAAAAAAGGCTGAAAATCATTAACGAAAACATTTTGTGATTCCCATGAGCATTTACAAGTTGCCAGGAATGGGGCAGGCAAACTAAATCACCACATTGGCTAGGCCTACAACACTTAGCGGATCGCATCATTAAAACATTCTTTCGAGTACAATTATATGAAAGATTATGTTCTGCTCTTTTAATTATATTTAGGGTTTTTATATATAGGAAGGTGGTGCTCGGGTATATTTTGTGTGATTTGTCATCATATAGCTTCTACATTTCCCTTTCATTTGCAAAAATTAGGGGGGGGTGCAACTTACACAAGTTTCATGACGTTTCATGATAAGACATTAGGGACTTTTAGATTTGCACAAAGACAATGGGGATTGCTACGGTCGACGTCCTTTTAATGCACTGCCTTGAATGGACGTCACACGTATCAGTCAACGCAAATCTAAAAGTCCCTATTCAGAAAGGGCTCTAAGACTACGAGGGTACACTATAAATGGGAACGTAATTGATACGGCTAGGCAGTCTCGCACTCGCCAAACTACGTTCTTAGGTCTCAGTATTTCGGTAGGGGCGCCCCCTCCTATTCTTTTAACATCAATCTTCTTATTTCATAGATGATATTAGCAATTTATTAGGCCTATATTATGTGGTATAGATGGAAATGTAGTGTCAAAGACGTGTACAAATTCTCAATGCACATCCAGAATAGATAAGGAACGTCAAGTGATCTGAGACTGAGTTGATATTTTTTTTTGAAATAGCTGTATTGGTCGGAAAATAAATATGATACAATAATAATTAAAGATCAGTTAGGAGCTAGAGCTAAATGGAAAATAAAAACTTTTGGAAATGTTGCCCTGTTTTACCATGTTTGATAACACTTTTTTAATTTATTTTAAAATCCTGATATAGGATGACAATATCGGCCAAAGCTGTACAATACCAGCCAAAGAGGGAAGATATTGAACATTAGATTATATTATATATAAAATGTGGTACACATAAGAAATAAATTGATACAAATGCAAGTATGGTGATCTACATCCAAACAGTCTTTAATTGAAAAAATAAAAACTGCGCCCCCTTCTTGAGATGTTTTTCTAAACTGAATTCATCAGTCCATGTTGATGAGTAAGTGCTATATAATCACTGCGCAATAACCGGCAACATAGCGCATCAACACAATACAACAAAGCCTTATCTGTAGTTTTAAAAAAAATCATTATGGAGCCCATACAAGAACACTCTGGCAAAAGAGAATAACCAAAATCAATGGAGAATTCCAAGGATAAATGATAACAATGACTTTTCTGATAACAACAATGATAAATACTGCTCTAGATTGATAAGTTAACGCCACACAAATTTCTATGGATGACGTCGAACCCTTATTGGACCAATCAGAAAGCTAAATGAAAGCTGCACCCTCATTACTTATGCAAACACTCGACTCGGATGCCCTTCGCGCCGGTCACAAAGTGCATACAACAGGTTAAATTCGTCGTGCACTAGTGGTGTTCAAATTTGTTTTCAGACTTCGAAGCTATCTGCTTCATTTAAGAGTCCCTGCAGGGTTGGTGGAAACTAGTTTTCACTTCATAACTTTTTGGTTTCTCAGCACGATCTTCGTGAGTTTTGAACTTTACCTTGGACGTACGTTATGGGCAAGTCGGAGGAAAATGGAGCCGTGGAAACAGCGGTAAGAACAATCAACTTTTTCTTCTCAGTGGGGCAATATATTCGGAGTGGGAACAAAAATCATGTTTAATCAGCTTTAAGATTTAATTGATTTTTGAAAACTGTTTTTGGTAATTTCCAATTTAAAAGATTGTGCGATAATCACAGGATCGTAATTGAAATATAGTGACTGGAGTAATGACATTATATAAACCGCTTTGATTAGTCACTTGTAACTGAAATATACCAGTTTTGAGAGTCAAAACTGCGTTAACTCATATAAACTTAAACACAGAGTTAACACGCTTCTGACTATGAACGGACAAATTATTAATTTATTGAAAGATGAACCTTTCTGTAAAAGGTATTATACTTAATTCAGAGCTGATTTATTCTTACAGTTTCCAAAGAATGTGGGATGCAAATGAACAATCTTCGGCAGTGTTCTGCTATATAATGTATGTCTGTTGTGGTTGAAATTTGTTTGCCGGAAAAGAATGATTCATAAGGGTTTGTGGGCATGGGTGTCGATCCCGGGGGGGGGGGGGATGGGGGGGGGGGGATGGGGGGGGGGATATATCCCCCCCAATATTTCAGGTGGGGGGGGGATGGCCTGTACAATCATCCCCCCAATAATTCACCATAAAAAAATTAAAAAATGAAGAGAAAAATTAATGATGAGAGCCCGATGAGAGTTATTACTCGCAAGACGACCATCAATATACACATTTTGCTATCTCATTTTCATAATACATACATAATATACGAAGTAAATGAGACAACCGTATATGAGACAAGAATAAAATGAATTCTCGCTCATACGGCTTCATCGGGAATTGATGAATGTATTCAAATGTTGTTCAATCAACAGCATCATAGAAATGCAGTGCGCCAAATGCAAAGACGCAGCGTTAAAAAGCAACGAGCCAAATGTTAGCGCAAAGCGCAAAAGTAGCAATCTGCAATGCACATCAGACAATCATGGACAGTGTAAACATACACTGTCGCTCATAAAGTTGGAATATTTTTGTTTTACCCCAATTTATGGAATTATTTTAAAAATAATTTAAAAATAATAGACATAGATAATAGTATACATTCTCAGATTTTATTGAATACTAATTTGAAAATGTGTGTTTTGCGTGACTGCTAAAGCATGTGTATGCTACTATGCTTTTCAACTAGAGTACCTATACGCCTTAAGTCATAAATGACAGTAATGAGGATTAATGTTCCACAAAAGGGCACTAATATAGCACATCGACACGGTTTTGATCCTGGGGCCTCACAGTTACAAGACCATTGCTTTGTCACTGAACCACGACTGTACGCAGCGGAGGCTAGGGTAGGGGGCAGTTTCCATAAATAAAAAAACACAAAGAAAATGCAATAAATTTTCAATAATTTATTGCATTTTACCCCGGTCCCCAACATAAAAAATCCTCTGTGTGCCCATGCCTTGAGTCATAATGCATGGCCATCCAGAGGATTTGTTTATGTTGGGGACCGGGGTAAAATGCAATAAATTATTGAAAATATATTGCATTTTCTGTTGTTTTTTTATTTATGGAAACTGCCCCCTACCCTAGCCCCCGCTGCGTACAGTCATGGTTCAGTGACAAAGCAATGGCCTTGTAACTGTGAGGCCCCAGGATTGTGCTATATTAGTGCCCTTTTGTGCGGCATTAATCCTCATTACTGTCATTTATGACTTAAGGGCGTAGGTCCCCTATTTGATAAGCATTATAGCATACACATGCTCTAGCAGTCACGCAAAACACACATTGGCACATTATTATTCAATAAAATCTGAGAATGTATACTATTATCTATATCTATTATTTTTTAATTATTTTAAAAATAATTCCATAAATTGGGGTAAAACAAAAATATTCCAACTATATGAGCGACAGTGTAGATGAACTCTGTGACGAATTCGTGATGAGATCGGAGACAAGGAGAAAGCAGGGAAACTGAATTCATACAAGGATTTAGAGTCGAGAATGGTAAAACGAATCGTTTTCTTTCTTTAATAATCTAATGAAACGTGAAAGGTTCCGCGCGTTGCGCGGGAGTGGGGAAACTGAATTCAGACAAGAATTGAGAGTCGAGAACGGAACAACAAATCGTCTTCTTTCTCTAATAATTTAATGAAACGTCAAAACTTCCGCGCTTCGCGCGGGAGGGGGGGGGGACTGAATTCAGACAAGGATTAAGAGTCGAGAATGGTACAACAAATCATTTTCTTTCTTTAATAATCTAATGAAACGTCAGTGCTTCCGCGCTACGCGCGGAGGAAGGGGAACTTGATTCAAACATTAAAGATTAAGAGTCGAGAATGGTACATCGAATCGCCTACTTTCTTTAATAATCTAATGAAATGTCAGAGCTTCCGCGCTACGCGAGGAGGAAGAGGAACCTTTTACAAACAAGGATTAAGAGTCGAGAACGGTACAACGAATCGTCATCTTTCTTGAATTATCTAATGAAACGTCAGAGCTTCCGCGCTTTGCGCGGGGGGGGGGGAGAATTCAGACAAGGATCAAGAGTCGAGAACGGTCCAACGAATCGTCTTCTTTCTCTAATAATTTAATGAAACGTCAAAGCTTCCGCGCTTCGCGGGGGAGGGGGAAACTCCGCCTCCCTGCACCCAACCCCCATGGGAACGCGCTTTGCGTGCTCACTAACACCCCCCTAAAATGAAATCCTGGCTACGCGCTTGGGGAGGGGGTGTAACCTGCCACACGCTTCTACCTCTTGGTTGCTTTGATCCATCGCCAACAATATTTTGGCACCTATCATCCCCCCCCCCCCCAACCACGGATACAAATCGACACCCTTGGTTTGTGGTTAGGCCAACAATTGAATTGATAGATACTATTTGCTCTTCACACGATGTATGGATGTACACTATTGATATAGGGTGATACAAAGAGATGAACGGTGCATGTTGTGAAGATACGAGTCCTGCACATGCATGCTGCATGTACATGATTTAATTCGATTTTAAAGCAATACATTCAAAGAATATTATAGACGCATTTGAGTTTAGCAGGGGTAGGCTTCTGGGTTTTAAAAAACATACGCACATACCAAGGGAGGGGGGACCGTCAAATAGATATGCGAAATGAGAGAGAGAGAGAGAGAGGAGTAGAGATAGAAAGAGAGAGAGAGAGAGAGAGAGAGAGAGAGGAGTAGAGATAGAAAGAGAGAGAGGGAGAGAGAATGGCATAAGAAGAATAAAGTAATGAGGAGAGTACATGGTTAACAACTACCATGGCTCCTTCAGGTTTTAAAATGCAATCAAACTTTTTTAAAGCAAAGTTGAATTAAAGCAGAGAATCAAAGCAACACCTTTCGTGAAAGTTTTAACAAATTAAGACAATAACGTCAAGGTCACTATGAGCTTGCTCCGTCTCAATGGATGCGATTCTCAAATTTGCTGATTTTCGACCGTGTTGCAGTTTTAAAACGCTTCGATTATAGGGACTTTTAGATTCGCACGAAGACAATAGGTCTATGCTACGATCGACGTCCTGTTAAAGCACTGCCGTGAATGGAAGTACCACGTATCAGTCCACGCAAATCTAAAAGTCCCTATTATGAGATCAGGGCTGCACTGTAGATAACGGCTAATCCTGCTTATTCATAAACTTTACAAAAGTGAAATTTTCGTCTTTTTGTGAAAAAGAGTTATTACGCAGCATTAGGGGCCTATATGACCAGTGGAACATATTCCCATTTCCATTTTTAACTCATATCATATCATATCGTTATTCTTATTTTAGTTCGTTCGATCATTCAAAGGACAGGGCCTCTCATATACATGCATTATAGCTTCTCTCCGAAGCTTGCAATTTGCTGTCAAGGTTGGATTGGTCTTTACTATATGTATTCACTTATCATGCTCAATGCGTATAGAAAAGCGTCTTTCAAAAGGACAATACTAAAGATACGCCATTAGTAAACACCAATAACAGGCTCACCCATCTAACTCGTAGACAAAAGACGGTCATATTCATTTTTGGTCTAAATAAGTTATATTCGTTTGGTGCAAAGGATCATATTGTGGTAACTAAAAACATGATTGTTAGTAGTAGTAATTCAAAGATCAACATTAAAGAGAGACATAGTATTACTATGATAGAAAAAGACCTAATGATAATAAAATACACATGGCGGCGTCTGTTTAATGTGGAGCAGCTATTCTGAGGCGCAGGAGGAATAATGCAAAGTTTAAGTTTGATGTTAGAATAAGAGGCAAGTGCTAACATATTAATGAGTCTAGTATAACTAAAAAGTGAAAGGTCTTAAGTAATTGAGGTAGTGAGGCCCGGCTATGGCGTTGATTAGAGTTAAACGCCCCCATTTCCCCCAAAAAAATTGGGGTGGGGGCAGCTCCCAGTATTGCACACTATATACTGTGCGTCGGGGTGGTCAAAACTAATGACATGAACAGGGGCTGGTTGCATAACATTTACCATCGGTGGTAACTTTGCAATCAGTATACTATGGCAACATCACTCAAACCAATCAAATCAAGGTTTCCATGGAAGGTACAATCAATGGTAAGCTTTATGCAACGGGACCCAGCAACGATTTATGAAGGAGTAGCAACAGCAGCATTATGAACTGACTGCAAAACAACATTATCAGACTCGGATTCAGATATTCATTCCGACATTCTTTCTGAAGAAAAACAGATCAACTCTTTGTAAGATTGGATGAGCTCAACCAACAATGGCCTATGTTATTGTACACTTCTTTGAATAAAGTCAAGATAAGTTTACCAAACAGCTAAGGATCCTACTAAATATATACATAGGCCTACTCTATTGAAATGCACCCGATTTCTTGTTCAAACATCGTTCTCAGTGCATTTTAGATGGTTTATACTTTCTTTTGTTACGTAATAATGACTCGCAGGGACACACAAAAACTTTTAGCTAGTCAATGTGATACTGCAAGCATTATACATGCATGGGAACATTTGTATATGGGGTCGAAGTTAAATATATTAACAATCATCGTTGTGGCAGACAAACTATTATTTATGAGCAAAGAAAGTTCCTCTATAAAAGAAAACCGAGCTGAAACCAAAATGAAATGACTATTTTGAAAACCTCAGAGTGAATGTTGATCAGACCATAATAAAGTATATATTGCTCTCTATAATTCTCCTTTTTATCTCTCCTCCGTCCTAATCTCCCTCTGTCACTCCATCCCTTCCTCTCTCCTCCCCCTTCCTTCCTCCAATCTATCTCTTCTTCTATTTTCCCCATTTTATTTCTTTGATTATTTCCCGTTTGCTCCATCTCTACTTGATCTGTCTTTTTTTCTCTCACTTCTTTCTTTGATTATTTCCCATTCGCTCTATCTCTACTTGATCTGTCATATTTTTTCTCACTTCTTTCTTTCTTTCATTCGTTCTCCTTGATCTTTTTCTCGCTTCGATTTCGCTCTACAAGCACGTATAACTGCCTGACCCAGAACAGTTCATGCATTGTCCATGGTTATCCACCCCATCGCCTTCTATATGGTCACCTCCCCTTTATCTCTCACCCCTCCCTCCCTCTCTCTCTCTCTCTCTCTCTCTCTCTCTCTCTCTTTCTCTCTCTCTCTCCTCTCTCTCTCTCTCTCTCTCTCAGTCTCTATCTCTCTCTCTCTCTCTCTCCCCCTCTCTTTCTCTTGTGAATGTCGTGTATGATTGTGTGGTTCTACATTAATATCTGCGATGCTCCATGCCAATCTCTCTCCCTCACTCCATCCCTTCCTTCCTCCAATCCATCTCTTCTTATATTTTTCCCATTTTCTGTCTTTGATTATTTCCCACTAGCTCTATCTCTACTTGATCTGTCTTTTTTCTCACTTCTTTCTTTCTTTCTTTCGTTCTTCTTGATCTCTTCCTCGCTCCTATTTCGCTCTTCAAGCACGTACGAGCAACATATATTTTCAATTCTGCCTGACCCAGAACATTAATAGTTCATGCATTGTTCCTAAAAGTATTACCATGCCTGTTTGAATAGATTCATGGCGAAGTAACTGCATTTTCACACGAGTAAGTTAGCAAATACCAAGACAAACACAACATTCTTTTAATAAAAGCCTTTTGAAGAAAAAAAAATCATCATCAACTTCAGCTTCTTTTAATACTTGATTTTCTAAATCATCATTTCAATATAAATCCATGCAGAAAAGTCAATCATGACTGATTAAGAGGGAACACAATTTTTTTTAATTCGCGCTAAAGACTTGGACTATTATATTTACTTCATGCATGATTTCCCTACTCAAGCATCTTATTCGATTTGCTTTAAAAAGTTTTCTTGATCGCATTCCCTACCCAGTTCTTTGCCCTTTAAAATTGGCGTTCAATGTCTGATTCACAATTCACTTTTTGCGTGCATAGCATTAAAATCAGAACAAGGAATGTTTATCAAGTTTCTGCCAAAGTGGGGTCTCTTCGTCAGAGGGGAGGGGCAAAATATCCACCCCATCACCTTCTATGATCACTCCCCCTTTATCTCTCAACCCCTCCCTCCCCCCACTCTCTCTCTCTCTCTCTCTCTCTCTCTCTCTCTCTCTCAGTCTCTCTGAAACTCCCGCAATATTATTACAATAATTGATGCGCTAATTAAAAGAGAATTTTTACTTTTGTAGACTTCTTTGCTTTCTTTACAATTAACGAATGCAATTGTAATGGGGAAAAGTGCCATAACTTTTTGGGTGAGAGAGAAGAGATGTCACAGCCAGATTTAGCTAGTCTCTGGATATTCTAAAGACGTCAACACCGATGAAATTGTCAATTGTGTACCAAAACTTCACTTGGCATATTACCTTCGAACGGCGCATCATCATTGTAATACAGACGATACGAGGACAGCCTCGCTGGACAATAATATTCATTTATATAACTGCGGCTCAGAATAGACTTCTTTGTGTAGAACAGAACAGTGTAGAACGAAGTACATTCGAGGATATCAAGAGAGAGAGAGAGAGAGAAGGGGGGGGGGGGGGGAGTATTCCCTTTTGTGCTTGTTGGCTGAAGGGTCAATGTATTGTAAAGATCTAGGTGAAAATAATAGCATATAATATAATCCAATGCGATCGGCATCGATATTTTCTGCGGTGATTGGTAAACAAATTGAACAAATTTCAAAATAGCAAATAGACGTGTTTTCAACGCTCGTAAAATGATGTTCATTGGGGCGTTGGTAGTCCTGAATGAAAAGGGATATTCAACCGAATTTGGTATGACATTAATCTTCTACTGCCAAGTTCGTCTGGATACAGAACGTGAAGTCATGGGTACAATGGTTGCTTTAGGACTAAATGCTATACTATTCATTGTGAAGTCGGCATGTATTTGTACATCATTATTGCCGAACAATTTGGCCGTGTAAGAGGTAGTTGACATGGTGTAGGGGTTTAATTACCCTCCCCCCTCACTTTTTTTTTTTTTTTTGGGGGGGGGGGTGGTGTCTATACTAGATACTACAGAAGTATCACATTATCTATGTACAAAGAAAGTTAGAGAATCTCAGACTTTGTGACGTCACGAATACCACAATTCTGTCGTTTGTATAATTATAGTGCTTACTAAATTATTATCATTTTTAATGAGATATCTGATCGGGATGAGTCATACTTGAATGGAAGCCCTTGAAGAAGAAACAAATCTTCAGAACTTTTAATATTAAAGTATTAGCAATAGCACGTAAAAGTATAGTATACAAGTATCCCTCTACTCTGCCGCACCCATTTTCCCATCGTCGATTTGTTTCAGTGGGTCAGTATGATTTCGAATGGACATCAGCTTCTCATCAAGGGTTAAAGGGATAGTTGAGTTCTGTTGCAGAGGGCGCTACATAAAATATTTGTTTATGTGAGATAATGATAAAGTGAGTGTCAAATTTGAAAGAACATAATATTGAAATGACAAAATCATCTTTGTTTGATCAAAATCGGTTCAGAGACGGCTGAAATATAACGATTTTTAATACTTGTGTACCACCACAAATATTAGATATTTTGAAAAATTTGAAAAAAACCGTTGAAAAAAACGAAATAACGCCTTTTACGTCGTATTTCAGCCAATGCCGATGTTGGCTTTTTTGTTAGCATTCTCTTGTTGCTTTATATTACCCACAATTAGCCGGCTCATCTATTGTTATTTTTATTAAATAATTAATTAACGGTCACCGTGTTTTTTTTTAAAAGTGGAGCTGAATGTGTATGATCGTATTGGCTAAATTTCACACATTTTGGGGTCTAAAATTACCTTCATAGCATTTTTAGGTTCTAAAAGGGCACTATAAATGTCATAGATAAGAATAAGAGCAATCACCATGCACTTTGAAGGCATTTGCGGTCTGAAAAAAGAACTCAACTATCCCTTTAAATATAATATAACCCAATCCATTTATCTGCATCTGAACAAAATGGCAGAACTTTCAAAGATCGAGCCATCGAGGTCAAACAGAACCGATTTTCTTTTCTTTCTTTTTTCGCTCCGAAATTAAATCTGCATGAAAAGAAGAAAATATGTTATTGTCAATCGGTTTTGGAGCTGAAAAGCAAAGTCAATGCAACAAAGGAAGACCTCAGTGAGAAAAAAAAGTAATGCCAGAGTAGGAAAACAGCTTTTTTGTTTAAATCCCACCTGCCATGACGAAATAACCCATTTATGCCGATGGGAGGTCGTGATAGTGCTCTACAGTATTATAGGCCTATTATGGTTTGCTTATTTGTAGGTACAAGTTATGATTTTGGTCTCTGAACAAGTCATTTTCAAAATGTGTTAAAGATGTAAACCTCTCTACCTAGCGACAATCTATAACATTGATTTGTTATTGTATCTCAATGGTCAGAGTGCAAATTGCATACATTATTTGCTGCTTGGTCGGACAAACGTGTCTTGCCATATCTGACAAGTTTGACAACAAATGAAATGCAATCATTCGTAAGAGGTGGCTGGAATAATTCGTAACGACGCACTTAAATCAAACGTATCCACTGAAATTCCTTACATCACGAAAATTATAATGTATGGATTATTGGAATAATTCGAAAGATACGTTTTCTCATTCGGGATCATGGGGGGGGGGGGCATTGTAAATAGCATATTTTGTGAGAGAGCACGCACACATCCGGTTCTATTACCAACTGCTTACCAACCGCTTGTCTCATGAATGATTTTCAGTACCTTTTGTACTTTTTCATTCTTATGTAATGGAATGTAGGCAGAGTTACATAAATTACGAAATCACGACCGCCATAACAATGGGGTAGGGTTTCTCTGCATTAATAGTGGTTGCACTTTGAACAAGACCTACTTTTGTTAATATGGGTAAATAAAGAGTGTCTAGAACCCTTTTCAAAGAACCTTGGCACCAACCTTGTTGGTGCCCGCTGCAACAAGACCAAACAACTACATTTACATTCAAATTTTGTTTAGTTACGTGGCATTGTCTTCTTTTCAAAAGCAGGACTACCGTTGTATTTGAAAAAAAAACACTATATAAATAAAGCTTAAAGGTATAGACCAGTTTTTGAAACGCCCCCCTCAAAAAAATGAAATGGAAGCTCTTATTACCAATCATTATGAAAGAATATATTTTGACTAATACGTGATGATATAAATTTTGCCGGGAAACCGCCTACTAATTGATACAGTATATTGTTTAAATCGATCCGGCCTGGATATATACCACGAATGCCCTTCAACATTGATCACTTGGGAATATATTTCTGTTGTATTGCGAATTTAGATTGAAGTATTGCCATCTAAACCTCTGAAGGCAATATCTAAACAATATCGAATGGATATTTTGCACCCAAGACCTTTGAACCGCAATTTTACCACTACCGGTCTATATCTTTAACATATTCAGTTGTTGTTCACCGATGAAGAGCAAAAATATCGTACCATATCAGAGAAAAAGGAGAATAGTGGGCGTGCATGGGTATATAGGTAAGAATACATGACATTGTAGACAGGGAGGCAGAAAGGGGAACGCAAAATGAATGGAAGAAAATATTGAGATGGTTATCGAGAGATTCAAGAGAGCGATAGAGAAGTCAGGAAAAGAAGAGAAATGATACAAGCAAGGTTTATAATACCGCTGAAAAATTAGATGAATATTGATAGAAACATTAAAGAATGTGATGGAATTATGGACTATTCGAGAAACATAACGAGAAGAGAGAGAAAGAAAGAGAGGGAGAGAGAAAAAAGAAGAGGGTTAGAGAAAGATAGAGAGAGAGACAGAGAGACAGAGATACATAGAGAGACAGACAGACAAAGAGAGAGAGACAGAGAGAGAGAGAGAGAGAGAGACAGAGACAGAGACAGAGACAGAGAGAGATCAGCTGTAGTAGTAGTATAGTAGCAGCAGCAGTACTAGTACCGTGTGAGTCAAAAAAAAAGTTTACACCTAGAAAATTGCTGATTATTTTTTAAATCATCTATGAACAGTAATTTATTATACATCTTATGATAGAGTGTTTTATCACAAATCAGTTGGTATCATTTTTGTGTGGTATGTGTTCATGCTTGGATGAACAGGAGGCATTGATTGCGAGAGTGCAAAAATCGACTTGCGCCAAAGTGATGCCTACAGTATGTATTGTGTTGGGATTAGCGGAGTGAGAGAATGAATTAAATTTATCAAATGAAATGCATTACATATATTTTTTGCGAAGGGCAAAGTCACACACACCCACACACACATGCACAAATGTTCGTTGATATTTGATATTCGTTATTTGATATGTGTGGCATGATTAATTTTGTTAGGGATGTTATTTGGATCTGCAAAGACCAAATTAGTACCCAAATCCCACTTGTTTTATTCAAACATCACATCAGCAACTTTGGCGCAAGTCGATGTTTGCACTCTCGCAAACAATGCCTCCTGTTCACCCAAGCGTGAACACATACCACACAGAAATGGTACCAAACGATTTGGGATAAAACGCTCTTTCATAAGATGAATAATAATCTACTGTTCATAGATGATCTTTTAAATAATTAGCAATTTTCTAGGTGTAAACTTTTTTTGTGGACTGTATAGTATAGGTAGTATTCATAGTGGTAGTAGTACGGTCATGTCAATATAGTGTATAGCCAGAAGACGTAGTAGTTGTTGTAGTAGAAGTAGTAGCAGCAGTAGCAGCAGTATGAGTAGTAGTTGTGGCTGCAGCCAAGGTCGATAAAACAAATCAAAAGTCTGAACAAAGGCTTCTACAGGAATTCGCATCTTTAATTGGAGTAATCGTGTCGTTCCAATTCATTCCGTGAAAACTGTTGATAAATCACAGATAAAGAATAATAAATATAAGTATATCATAGCATCATCGATATAGCAATAAACACAGTTTCTTTGAGAAACTCATTAAATAATGTACATTGTGTCATGATCTTTACAACTTATTAAATTAACCCCAGTCACTATTCTAATCCAAATGTATTAAATGGCTTTACATAAATACAAATCACACTACAAATGTCTCAACTAGACTTCACTACAACTTAAATCGATGAACTAAACAATTATAAACTCCAAATCTCTACTTTGTGGACTCACACTGTATAGTAGTATTCATAGTGGTAGTAGTACGGTCATGTCAATATAGTGTATAGCCAGAAGACGTAGTAGTTGTTGTAGTAGAAGTAGTAGCAGCAGTAGCAGCAGTATGAGTAGTAGTAATATATTCTTCATATTCTTCTTTGTCTTCTACTCCTCTTCTTTTATCTACTCTCTCCTTCCCTTCTTCCCTCT